>CM067614.1:895000-977500 GCA_034336685.1 Luscinia luscinia
CTGTCCCTGCCCTGCTCAGGGCTGCCATGGGGTGGATTTCATGTCCCTCCCAAGCTGAGGCTCTCTGGGGTTCCCATTCCCTCTCCCACGGCTGCAGAGCTGCCCAGAGGAGCAGCCCAGAACACAAATGGAAATGTTCTCCCAGTAACGGGATGGAGGCCTGGGATTCTCCAGGCTGCAGCTGTTTGCTGTCCCTTTCCAAGGACCCCTCCATCCCTGCTGGCTGTGCTGCCCCAGCCCTGCTCAGGTGGGTGCCACACCTCCCTGGACCCCCGTGCTGGAAAAATCCCCTTTAAAATAAAACAAAACCATACATTTTAGGGCTTTTTATAATACCTCCTGAAATATTTGGGGAGGTTTTATAACCCCATCTCCCCTGCCTGCAGTTCCTTTATGTGGAGCAGGAGTTTCATGCACAGCTGGGGGTTAATGGTTACTACACAGAATTCTTTCCTGGTGTTTATTCTTTTCCCAGGTTTTTCCTCAGCCTTTCTAAACTTCACTTTTCCAGAGGTTTCCCCTGTTCCATCCTGACCCCCGGGGCTGTGCAGGGCTGGTTCCCCCAGGGATGGAGCTGCTGCTCCCCTTGGAGCTGGATTGCCAAATCTCTGAGGGGTGGAGAACAACTCAGTGCTGGAAAAGAGATTTTCGTCAGGAGCAGCAGCATCTCCCACGTTCTCCACGTCCCCTTTTCCCTGTGCTCAGTGTGAGGGATGCAATTCCCTCTGTGAGGTGCTGGAATAACCCCTGGAGAGGAAGGTTTGAGGGATCATTCCTCGTTTTCAGGGAAATCCTCCTTGTGGAGGATGCCCCACACCCCCTGTGCTCCAGGATGGAGAGGCCCCAAAATCCAGCGAGATTCCAGGATTTTCTGAGGAAAAGACTGGAGAAGTGAGTGGGCAAAATTCTGGAGGAAATGCGACTTAAAATGGCCCAAACCCCCCTAAAACAGCTCAAAAAATGGCCCCAAAACTCCTGAAATCCATCCTAAAACACCTAAACTCTGCCAAAATTCCAAGGACTGCTGGGAAAAGCATCAGGAAAAATCCAGGACAAATTCAGCCGAACAAATTCGCTCTAAGAAACCCAAAAATCCTGCCAGAAATTGCACAAAAAATGGTCAGAAAAATTCCTAACATCTGAGATAAAAAACCAAACACGGCCCCAAAATCCAGTGAGATTCCAGGAATTTCTGAGGAAAAAACTGGAGAAGTGAGTGGGCAAAATATCCAGAGGAAATGGGACTTAAAACAGCCCAAAAAGCCTGGAAATCACAGGAACAGAGGCCCAAAAACTCCTGAAATCCATCCTAAAACACCTAAACTCTGCCAGAATCCCAAGGACTGCTGGGAAAAGCATCTGGAAAAATCCAGGAAAAATTGAAAAAAAAAAAAATTTGGAACCTTTTGCCTTCCCCATCACAAGAGGAGCATCATTCACTGTGCTTTTAAAGAAAATCCAAATTGTGTGAACATTTACAAGAGAGATGATGCCTGTTTGCACTTTATGGCAAAACACTTCTCTAAACCTTTTTTTTTTTTAAATTTTTTTTTGTGGGCTTCTTTCTAAGTTATGATTTCTAAGTTCCTGCTTTCATTCTTGACTTATATGAGCTCAGGCACAGAGATGAGACTGCAATGATTAAGGTTTTCTCTCCAGCACAGGAGTAGTTTGCATGTCTGGGTATTTGGGATTTTTAAATGCTTCTGGGGGATGAGGGACACACAAATTCACTTTGGGGTGTTTTTGTTTTTTTTTTTTTTAGCAGCAAAGCAACAGTATCTAAAATTAGTGTCCTGTAATCTATACTTCAGAAAGACAGCAAATATATTAGTCCAGGGGGAATGCATCATTTTAAATGAAAAATCGATAAATAACAGCATTTGGTGGGTTTTTAATGTTAAAATATGTTCCTTTTTAATTAGTCATTATATGTATTGATTGATGCTTACTGTACTTGTGATGCCTTTCCTTCAGGGCTTTGTGTATTTCATAGATTGGGAGATGTAAAAATACTTTAAATCAAAGCAGTAAAATAAGCGTAGTTAGAGGGAGAACACGGGGGTTTTTTCTTCATTTACATTCATTACATATTATGAGTTTAATTACCTCCCTCAAATAATCCCAGGCTGAGGGGATGATGCTGGAGAAGGCGTACTTCCACGATGATTTTATTGATTGTGACTGATGGATGGCATCAACATTTCATAGTGAAGAATCATGGTTTTGTTACATCAGGAAAATTAAATTGGGAGAGTTATTTTCTTTCCCAGTGATAGTGGCAGTTAGAATATTTCACCTGTAATGAGATGTGTGCGTTATGTGCCATAGTGAACCACTGCTGAGCCATTAAATATATGTAAATGAAGAGAAACACAAGAGAGCCTGGGCATAATAACGTGCAGAACAGAGAAATGGATCCTGGAAAGTGATTAATTTATTTGATGATGCCTCAAGTGAGGAATTTTAGGTCACAAATGAAGTGACAGAATGACAAATTACCATTTTAAAGAATTTACTGGGCATCATTACTGAACAATTGTCAGGTAGTTTATGGTGGCTGAGAAGATGGTATAAATATAGATCTTTTCCTTATCTGAGATGAATTATTAATCACCTTTTTAAAAATCTTTGTGAGTGATGGTTGGCTGTCTGATTGGAAATAATGTGTTCTACAATTTTAACTAAATTCTAATATGATGTGTAACAGGAATCTTTACAATTAAAGTCTCAGCGGAGAGTGGTAGGAGGTTTACAGTCAATTGCAGTTTTAATGTGATGAAAGAGGAGGAATTCTCCAGCATATTTCAATAGGTTTCCTTAGGTATATTATCCCTGCTGTGATGTTATTCAAATGTTTACAGTTTATTTTCCTTTGAAAAATGACATTCAGATACTCAAATTGTTTTCCCGGGTTTATTAGTTAATGAAAATGAAATTCTGGTAATTGCTGCCGTGTCACCGGGGCAGCGCGGGCTCCGGCGGCGGCTGCGAGCGGGCTGGGCTCGGGGGCTGCTCCTGCTGCCTGGGCGCCGGGTCCCCTGTTCTGCCGTGCCCCTTTTCCACAATGTCCCTTTTGTGTCGTGTCCCTTTCCTCCGTGTCCCCTTTTCTGTTATGTCCCTTTTCCTCCGTGTCCCCTTTTCTGTCGTGTCCCTTTTGAGCCGTGTCCCTTTTGTGCCATGTCCCCTTTTCTGTCGTGTCTCTTTTCCTCCGTGTCCTTTTCCTCCATGTCCCCTTCTCTGCCATGTCCTTTTCCACAATGTTCCTTTTCCACAATGTTCCTTTTCCTCCGTGTCCCTTTTGCGCCGTGTCCCTTTTGTGCCATATCCCTTTCCTCCGTGTCCCCTTTTCTGTCGTATCCTTTTCCTCCATGTCCCTTTTCCACAATGTCCCTTTTGTGCCATGTCCCCTTTTCTGTCGTGTCCCTTTTCCACAATGATGTCCCTTTCCTCCATGTCCTTTTCCACAATGTTCCTTTTCCTCCGTGTCCCTTTTGCACCATGTCCGTTTTGTGCCGTGTCCCCTTTCCTCTGTGTCCCCTTTCCTCTGTGTCCCTTTCCCTCTGTGTCCCTTTCCTCCGTGTCCCTTTTGTGCCATGTCCCCTTTTCTGTAGTGTCCTTTTCCTCCGTGTCCCTTTTCCTCCATGTCCTTTTCCTCCGTGTCCCCTTTTCTGTTGTGTCTCCTTTTCCTCCAAGTCCCTTTTCTTGGCCACAGTGTCCCTTTTCTTCCATGTCCCTTTCCTCCATGTCCCTTTCCATTGCCACAGTGTCCTTTTTGCACCATGTCCCTTTTCCTTTTGTGCCATGTGCTTTTTCCTCTGTGTCCCCTTTTCTGTTGTGTCCCTTTTCCTCCATGTCCCTTTCCATGTGCTCTGTGTCCCTTTGCTCCATGTCCCCTTTGCTCTGTGTCCCTTTGGCTCCGTGTCCCTTTTGTGCCATGTGCTTTTTCCTTTTGCTCTGTGTCCCTTTTGCTCCATCCTCCTTTCCATGGGCTCCATGTCTCCTTTGCTCCATGTCCCTTTTGTTCTGTGCCCCTTTTTCTCCGTGTCCCCTTTGCTCCATGTCCCCTTTGCTCCATGTCCCTTTTGCTCTGTCCTTTTTGCTCCATGTTTCCTTTCTGGGGATGCCATGTCCCTTTGCTCCACTTCCCTTTTGCTCCATTTTCCTTTTCCATGGGCTCTGTGTCCATTTCCATGGGCTCTGTGTCCCTTTTGCTCCATTTCCCTTTTCCATGGGCTCTGTGTCCCCTTTCCTCATGTCCCTTTTCCTCATGTCTGTTTTCCTCAGTGTCCCTTTTTCTCAGTGTCCCTTTTTCTCAGTGCCCCTTTTTGTGTCATATCCCCTTTTGCTCCATTTCGCTTTTCCATGGGCTCTGTGTCCCCTTTTCCATGGGTTCTGTGTCCCTTTTGCTCCATGTCTTCTTTCCATAGATTCTGTGTCCCCTTTTGCTCCATTTCCCTTTCCGTGGGCTCCATGTCCCCTTTTCCATGGGCTCTGTGTCCCCTTTCCTCATGTCCCTTTTCCTCAGTGTCCCTTTTTCTCAGTGTCCCTTTTTGTGCCCTATCCCCTTTTGCTCCATGTCCCTTTTCTGTGGGCTCCATGTCCCTTTTGCTCCATGTCCATTTTTTTCATTATAATTAATTAAAAACTAATTTAAAATTTTAGAATTAAGATTTATTTTTTTTTCCAATAAGTTTATTTACTGACTGATTTGTAAAAATCTCCTCCTCTGGTGGGGGAGTTGTGGAGTTCTGGGTCTTAACTCCTGTTTTGGGGGCTGTTTTTAGTTTAGGGGTGGATGGAAGTGCCCAGAAAGTGGATCCAGGGCTGGGACCATCCCTAGAACCTGCCTAGAAAATCTCTGGTTAAGCCCTGCCCTTCTGGAGGCAATCTCCTTTTCATTTTATAATTTTATAATTTTATAATTTTATAATTTTATAATTTTATAATTTTATAATTTTATAATTTTATAATTTTATAATTTTATACTAAACTTTTAAAAGTTTTAGATTTCATTCTCTGCCCATTGAAAAAAGTAGCTCTAGAATTACAAAAGAAATAAAATTAAGCCATGTTGACTTTTACTATCACTATTTTGCATTGCCAGAAAAGAGAGTAAATCCAAGTGAATTTCTTTGGATCCACTTGTGAATTTTTCTCAGGGTCGTTCTCCCTGGCAGGGGTTTGACTCTCAGCTGCTCTGCTCCTCCTGCACTGGGCTGCTGGAGCTGGTTCCCTGCCCTGCTGTGGGGCTGCTTCCCTGGAACTGTGGGTTTGGCAGGAAAAGAACCACTCCCAGGCTTCAAAAGGGGAAATCAGGAGATGAGGCTGCTGCATTTTGGTTTGTATGGACAAGAAGTGCAGAGTTCCCCCCTTGTAAGAGAGAAAATGAGGGATGGGGACTCCAGACTGGCTATTTTAAATGCTGTTTATTTTTTAAAATTCTGTTTAATGTATCCAGATGACACAGCAATTTATTTATTTATTATTTTAAATGCTGTTTATTGTGTCCAGATGATTCAGCAATTTATGGATTTATTATTTTAAATGCTGTTTATTGTACCCAGATGATTCAGCAATTCACAGATTGTGGGTGACAGAGCCCAGCCCACAGGTGTCACCTGAAGCCAATTTTAGTTCTGTTACAATGCATTATTTACTTTTATTTTAATACATAACCACCAATCAATACCTTTGCTATAACCTATAGCCCATCACCACTAACATTACCATATTCATGCTACTGTTCTCCAATCACAAAGAGTTCCAGTTTAAGCTAGAAATTATTTTTCAGTTGTCTTGCAGTGGAAAATTCTGAGATCTTTTTCCTACTTGCAACATTGGCTTTCTTGTTTGCCAGTGAAAATCTTTTTTGCTTGGTAAAAACATTTTCTGTTTGAGGTGGGTTTATCCTTTGCTCTGAGCCATTAAAACCCCTTTCCAACTCACTAACACCCTTTGCCTTTTTAGTTATCCAGCAATTCTCTTTTTTTATATCAAAACTTGCTGCCACTTCTATTCCTTCTTCAGATTCTGCATTCAAAGATCTTTCTGTTGTACATACAGAAATAAAATCCTTATCCTTCCCAGCTCCTGCTGCATCCTGTGCCCATCCTGAGCTCCCTGCCTGGAGCTGCATCCCCATTTCTGGGTTTCTCCTTCCCCTCCTGTGCATTTCTGGGTTTCTCCCTTCCCTCTCCTGCATTTCTGGGTTTCTCCCTTCCCCTCCTGTTCATTTTTGGGTTTCTCCTTCCCCTCTCCTGCATTTCTGGGTTTCTCCCTGTGGCTGCTCAGGCTGTGAGGAAATGAGCCCTTCCCACATTCCTCCTTCAGGGAATCAAGGAGCAGCTCAGCCCCGTTGAGCCCAGGCTGGCCGGGGCACAAATGGGTGAAAACCAACCCGAGTTTCTCTTTTCCCACAACAGCTCCTAAGGAATCGACATTTTAAGGACGAGGTTTCCCTTCTGAGGATGTGAAAATCCATTTTCCCCCTTCATTCTCACAAGTTGCTCTGCAAGGGCAGAGCAGAGCTGGCACTGGGGGTCCCAGGGCTGTCCCAGAGCAGGATTCATTCCAGGTCTGCCTGTGCCCCGCTGGGGCTGCTTTTGTCTCTCGAGGTTTTGCTGCCAGCTCTGGGTTTTTCACTTCTCTGGGTGCCTCCCACGGGGATTTCTGTCACAAGTTCCCCTCAGCTGTTGCTGCTGGGGTGGGAGAAGGTTTGTGACGGATGCAGAGCCTGGTGCAGATCCAATAAAACACAGAATTTTCCTAATCCACAGATTGTGAGCTGCTGACTTACTGAGACTCTGACAAACTCCCAATTACACAAAGCACAGGAAATGTAATATTTAATAAAACCCTTTCTCTGCCCTTAATCCTGGCTGGACACAGATTTTAGGAGGAGGTGCAGAAACACTTGTAGTACAAAACAAGAGTCAGGACTCCAATTTCTTTTTTGCCACTGCAGAACGAGGAGAGTTTTCCCTCAAACTCAGAAAGGAACAAATTTGGAGCCCCCTACTCAGGAGCAGCTTTCCTGGATTTAAATTTTTTATTTTTTTATTTTTATTTTTTATTTTTTATTTTTTATTTTTTATTTTTTATTTTTATTTTTATTTTTTTATTTATTTTTATTTTTATTTTTAATTTTAATTTTAATTTTAATTTTAATTTTAATTTTAATTTTAATTTTAATTTATTTTTATATTTTTATTTTTATTTTTTAATATTTTTATTTTTGTTTTTGTTTTTATTTTTAATTTTTATATTTTTATTTTCATTTATTTTATTTTTATTTTTACTTTTATTTCTATTTTTACTTCTATTTCTATTTCTATTTCTATTTCTATTTCTATTTCTATTTCTATTTCTATTTTTTTGTGGAAAAGCTGGCAGCCTGTGAGTGGAGGAGGTTTCTTCTGCTCCAGCAGAATTCCAGGAGTGCCTGGAGCTGCTGCAGAACTGTGGCTCCATTCCCCTCTCCCCTTTCTGCCAGACGATCTGCTTTGTTTTCCACAATCCCTTTCATTCCCCAAAATGTTCTGCAGCACTGTTAGATTTCTGATACGTGACACTGTGTTAATTTGTGGTTTCTTCTCTGTGGGGAAGCCTTGATGAGGAATTATTGCAATTTGTGAAAGCTTTGCTTGTGCTGCTGATGACTCAAAAGTTAGAAATGCTGCTCTGCTGTGATTACTGGCCCCGAAAAAATGGCACAAATGAAAGTGGGACTTCTTGATTCCAGCAGAATCTTTGTTCGAGGCAGAGAACAGAAGTATTTTTATCATTAGCTTTCACTCATTTCAGAGGAGCAGCTTTAAATGACACAATGAATGTGAAATATTAATCCACTTAGTGCTCTTCTAAGGACATGGACAAGCAAATGCCAGGCAAGAAGCCCTGGGAGCTTTGGGAAAAGAGAGAGTTAAAAACACAGGACTGGATACACAGAGAGACAATAGACAAATAAATACAAACTAATCAAAAATAAAAACACAAACAAATAAATACAGTGTATTGTTTTTTTTAGCTGAATCTCCTGGGAAGCTGTGACCAAAAGGAAATGCTCAGGTGGGAAGGGGTTGGCTGGGACACAAAGATGATCCCAAAGCAGGATCCCCACCCCAAACCCTGAACGGGCATCTCAGGAAGGCACAGAAAAGCAGAGCCCGAGGGGAAACTGCTGGAAGTTTCTCCTTGCAGTTTACTTTTTATTTTCTTTTTTTTTTTTTTTTTTAAAGGAGTCTCAAAATGAATCTGAGAAAATTAGAAGGGGAATTTACATGGTATTTGAGGGATTTCCTTGGTTTTACAAATATTTTATCTTTTCTATTAAAAAAAAACCATTAGGAGGTGTGAGAGGAAGGAGAGAAAAGGTCAGGCTGTGCTCTCGTTTGCTCTGGTCTAAGTCCAGACCAACACCTTTAATATCAGAGGAGCTGCTCTGGATTTGTGGGAGCAGCCTGGGCTCGTTTCTGCAAACTGGGAACACAAAAGTTGGAGGAACTCTGGCTCCCTGCAAGGACAGGGCGTGGAACACCTCAAAGTTTGGGAATTCCACAGCAGAGAGAGGGCTGAGGCTGAGATTTCATGGCTGAGTGTTTGTGGAGTTGGATGGAGCCAGGAATAAACTTGGTTTGGGAACCATGAATGAGGATAAATACAACTGCACCATCATTAAGAATAATATTTTTTTTTCCTTAAAATCGATTAAAAATGAATTAAAATTTTTGAATTTTTTTTCAGTATTATTAGTTGATTTGCTGACTGATCTGGTCTTTAACTGCTGGTTTTGGGGGCTGTTTCCAGCTGGTTTGGGCTGGTTTTGGCTGCTGTTTTCAGCCCTGGTGGGGGAGCAGGTGCTGTGGGCATCGTGGGCACGCAGAATGGGCTGGAAGGCTCCTCAAAAATCATCCCATTGCCACCCCACCCACGGGCAGGGACACCTGGCAGAGTCCTCAGCAGTGCTGAGTGCAGGGCTGCTAAATTAAAAAATAGGATCAGGGAAAAAAATGTGTCTTGGATGCTATTTTAAATTGTTTTTAATATGAATTGCCTTTGAATTAAAAAAAAAACACAAAAAACAAAGAAAAGACAAAAAAACCCCAAATCTAAACCAATTATAGTGGATTTTTTTTTTCTTTTTGTTCTTTGGGGTTTTTTGTGTGTGGGTTTTTTTTTTTTGGTTGGGGTTTTTTTGTTGTTGTTTCATTTGGTTTTGGGGGTTTTTTTTGTTTTATTTTCTTTCCTTTTAAAGCTTGTATTTAGCAATATCTGCTGCAAGGCACAGAAGCAGAAAGCTGTGAGTGACCACGTGTGGCCTCACACTTCAAAAATTACGAAATATTTGGTTTCTAAGCAGATTTTCCAAAGGCAGTTGATTTTTATTTTCCCTTTGCCAGGGGTTCAGGGGTTTGTGGGTGACACTGGTGACACCCCAGCAGCCCTGCAGAGCTGAGGATGGCTCTGGATGCTTCCCTGGCCCCTCATTCCCAAATCCTTGCAGCATTTCCCAGCTGAGTGACACCAACCACACCGTGGCGCAGGATTTTACCCCTCAAACCCATTTTTAGTTGTGGTGGGAGCCTGAGAAGGAGCATGGCAGGGATGGAATCATGACTTGGGTGAGTTTTTTTGGGCAATCCCGATTTTTTTCCCAATTTCTCTGTTGGGAGCAGAGACCTGCCTTTAGCAGGGCACTTATGCAAAACGACAGCCAAGAACACCACAACAAATAAAAACAGTGATTTTTCCTCCTGCCCTGGCCATGCTGGGGAAAAGTGCGAGCCCAGAGCTCTGGAAATAGAATTTGCAAAGGTCAAAGATTGCTCACAGAATCCATAAATGCCCCTACTTAACACAACTTACAAACGCAGGAGGAACTTGCAAACAATTCTCACCTTGTGTCAAATTGGCAAAACCTCTCCTCAGGTTTTCACTTCACCCCTTCCCGGATTTCTGCCTTTGGGAGGGCGAGTTTGGAGGCTCCAAGCAGCTTTTGTTTGCAGGGTGGGTTAAAAACCACCCTGGTGGCCTGGGCAGAGCTGGGCTTGGGCTCAGTGGGCATTTCCAGCCCAAGTGATGCTGCAATTCCCAGCTCTGCCTCCTTGGAATCAGAATTTCCCCTGGCTCAAAGGGCAGCTGGGCCGGGATTGTTGGTGAAATGAGGCCTGAGCTTCAGGAATTCCCTGCCCATCGAATTCCCAATTTTGGAGGGGAATTGCTCCGTGTGGGGTGTTTGTATCTGCTCCTGGTCGCTGATTTCATGGGAGTCAGGCTGAGCTGCTCTGGGGTCCGCAGGGAATTCCTCGTTTTCCTGGATGAGGAGGAGTGATTTCACCACAGATTTCTTCTCTTTTTGTGCTGTATTGCTGGAATTTTCCCTGGCCCAGGTCAGCTTTCCTGAGCCACAGCACCTGGGTGAGGAGGAGCACCGGAATGGGTCTGGAGAGATGATGGGAAAGGACAAAATGCAGGAAATAGTGACAAAATTCTATTTATGGATTTTTTTTTTTTTTTAATTTTTTCTGTGTTTGTGCATCTTGATGAGAACACGAGTGACTGTAGAACACGGACAGCTGAAGCCAGGTTTGAATCCTGTGCTCAGGGATCATCCTGAGGGCTGCACCTCGAACATCAAAGAGCACCAGGAGCGTTTTGTGTGAGTTTGGGGGAGGTGGGAGGGGAAGGAGCTCCAGGTACAGGTGGCTGTGATCATGGCAATCCCTTGAAAATCGCCCATTAGTTCTGTCTAATAGGCTTACTCTGAGAATAATGGTTCTGCATTTCCCTGGAAGATTCACTGCAAAGTCTCAGCGTTTTCCGTGCCTTGCCTGGAGAAAAATCGCCGCGCTTGAAAATCAGGAATTGTCAGCGAGCGTTGTCAAAACAACTTTATTTTATCAAGTCAAGATAATGTTGAGAGAAGTCTATACCCACTTTAATTGCTTTGACATTCAATTAGCAAGACATTCTACTCCTCTCCAATAGAGTGAGCTTCTGTGTGGCTCACAGGAAAACCTGGCTGCAAAAGCACCAGGGGATGTTGTGGGGCTGCCTTCCAGCCCAGCTCCTGCTGGTGGGCTGGACATCCCCGCTCCCCACTCCTTGGAATTCCCAAGAAACTTCATCCGATGCTTAACTCTCCCATGCTGTTTGTTGGTTTGGTTTTTTTTCCCTCTGTACATCTCTCGTGGCAATTTAAATCTTTTTTTCCCCTCTGCATCTCCCTTGTGACAATTTAAATCCTTTTTTTTCCCCTCTGCATCTCCCTTGTGACAATTTAAATCCTTTTTTTCCCTTTCCCCAATCCCCCAAAACCACAAAAAACTGGTTTTCCTCCCTTCTCCCCTACAGCTGTCGCCACACTTGAAGATTGTTACCGCGTCCTCCCCTAAGCGCTCTTTTTTTAGGATAAACAGCCCCAATTCTTTTAATCTCTGCTCAGATGTCAGGTTTTGCAGGGCTCTGATTAATTCTGTGGCGTTCCTTGAGGTGCATTATGCTGGGTGAATAATGGCCCTTGTCCCCCAGGATAGGTCATTTATACCCGTGGCCGGATATTTATTCATTTAATCACTGCCCGACGCAGTGACGCCGCGCCCGAGCCCAGGACCTCGAGAATTCTCCAGAAATGGGGATAATTACAGCTGATCAATAGAGTTGGGCTGGCTGGAGGGAGCCTCTTGCACCTGTTGCACACACAGAGCTGGCCCAAAGAGGGGCAGAGCCCTGAACTGGGATGGAGCAGCTGGGGCAGCGTCACTTTTTGGGAAGGGGTGAAAGAATACAGCAACACGACTTGCAGTCAGCAAGGAGGCGTGATTTATGGAAAACCCACGGCATTTATATAGGGAGATGGCAAAAAGCAAAGTAGAAAAGGTTCTGTGGTCAAAGAGGGCAACACCTCTTGGAAAACATGCTTCGTGCAAAACATCACGAGACACTCACATGGCTCGGTGGGGTCTGTCTGTGTTTTCTTTCTGCCTTTCCTTGTTTTGTCTCTGAGAAAGATTCCCAGCCTGGGAAAGATCCTGGCTGGAGCTAAAAAAAGTCAACAATCTGGGGAAAAACCCAATTAGGTTCCCTACGAGCCTTCAGCAGTGCCCACAGGGTTTTGATGTTCAATCTTCCCAAACTCGGGCCAAAAAAAATGTTTGGCTTCCCAAAACTTGGCCATGGGAGATCTTCAAGGATTTTAAAGTTGTGTTCTGTCAGCGTGGTGGTGGGTGCTGGAGGAGGTTTCAGTGAGAGCCTCTGCACTTGCAGCTGCCCAGGAGCTCTTGAGTTGGGCTGTAATTAATGCAAATGTCACAGAGCCCCTCCACTGCCTGCCCTTCCTCTCTCCTCCTCCCTCTTCCCGGGAGCTGAAGGCCACCAGGTTGCAAATATTGCGGATTTCGTGCCTTCAAACCCCTGCAATGATAAATCTGAGGAGTGCTGGAGCTCCTGCCCTGCTCCCCGTGCCCACAGACCCTGTTTGTGCTTGCTCTGCCACACTGGAAACAGCTCCAGTGCTCTTGGTTTGCAGATTTCCCTCTCTCCCAAAGGAAAAAAAGGGTTAACTGCATTTTCCTGCTGTGATGTTTTAGAGATTAACTCACCCAATTTAAAATTTTGGGTTTTCCAGCAGGAAGTGGGGCAGAATGGCAGAGGGATGCTCGGATGCAGTTTCTGCCCTCTGTTCTTTGGATACCCTTCATACACAAAAGCTGAATTTTAAGATTTTAATTTTAAGCTAAATTCAAATTCTAGCTTTAATTTTTAGGAGACTTAATGATTTTCTTGTATTCATTAGAAATTTGATATCAAAAAAAGATGCCACAGTTATTCCAAGCAGCAAAGTCAGTCGGTGAAAGTTTTTGTTGTGTTTTTTTCCCCAAATCAGTGAAAACCTGAGAGAAGCAAGAGTAGAAGCTAAAATAAAATGCTTTATGATGTGATTTCTCTGTTTCTTGGAAGTGAAATATTGGCTCGAACTAAAGTAAACCACTTCAGTAATTTTTTTTTTTCTTTTAGTTGCTGCATAACTTACTTTGAAACTTTTCTCCCTCCCTGCCCATGCAGCAGGTTTGTCATGTGGGGTGGTTTGGGTGTGAGAATCTCATGCAGGGACATCTTCCACTGTCCCAGGGGTTCCAAACCCCAATGCCCAGCCTGGCCTGGGACAACCCCAGGGATCTGCTCTGGGAATTCCAGCCCAGCCCCTCCAGGCAGGAATTTCACCCAGGTCTCTCCTCTCTGATGGCAGGAGGAAGAATTCTCATGCTGGGTTAGGATTTCATGATCTGCAATTCCCCAGCCAGGGCTGCCAAGTCAGACCCACTTGGAGATTTTCAATTTCCTTTCTCCCAGCTCAGGAATTTTGGGCCTGATTTTGAAGAGTGCCAAGTGCCTGCATTGTGCAAAAAACCAGGAGAGGAGTGAATGAAATGCCAGACTTGCTGAAAATAAAGAGCACAACTCTTCCTGGAAAACAATATTTTCTGTTCTAGCTCTGCATGTGTTAAATATTTGATATTTTGAGCTGGAGAAGGCGAATTTGCAAGTGGCAGTTGATTCATGTGCATATAAAGCGTTTGTCTGTCTCCAAAACAAGCCCGTGGAGAAGGATGGGCTGGGGCAGCGTCAGGAGAGATCTTCAAATTCCAAACTCTCTCCTTTTAACCCATAAATATTTACACTCCACTTCTCTCACAACATCTGCTCCGGGCGTGCCAAGGAGTGGCCCTGGAACATCTGACACCGAGAGAGAAGCTGATAAAGAGCAATAATTAATGGGGAATGGGCAAGAAATTAAATCTGCAAAATCTGCATGCCCAGCCCGAGGGGGTTGTGTGGAAGGGGATCCCAGAGAGCTCCTCCCGCAGCGTGGGGCACTCCCAGACATTTCCCAGGTTCAAACCCTCCAAACCTGGCATCCTCAAAAGCCATTTGCTGATGGAGTTGTGATTTTGGGGGTTTTTTCCCTCCTTTGTTTTGAAGCGTGCAAAGCGATGGAATTTCTGGGATGCAAACCGAGTTGTGTTGAGGGAAGCTCTGCAGTGAGGGAGAGGCTGAAATGTCCCTGCCCTCAGTGAGTCCCAGATGGAATCACATCACAGCCCAGCTACTGGGCCCTGAGGTGATCCAGAATTACAGTGGATTTTAATTTATTTTTTTTTACCTGAGATTGTTTTAATTTATGGGCACGTTTGGAATGTTGAGCTCCTCCTCCTGCTGGGGTTCCCTTTAGTGCCAAAAGGGTTTAATTCAGCCTCATCTCATTGTCTCCAGAGGATCCAGTGCCCTTGGAAGTGACTGTCCCCCCGAGCTGGCCCTGCTGGGGACCCTGAGGGGCTGGAGAATTCCTGAGGGAAATGGGAAAGGAATGGAGAATTCCTGAGGGAAATGGGAAAGGCTGGAGAATTCCTGAGGGAAATGGGAAGGGATGGAGAATTCCTGAGGGAAATGGGAAAGGATGGAGAATTCCTGAGGGAAATGGGAAGGGAATGGAGAATTCCTGAGGGAAATGGGAAAGGATGGAGAATTCCTGCGGGAAATGGAAAGGGAATGGAGAATTCCTGAGGGAAATGGGAAGGAATGGAGAATTCCTGAGGGAAATGGGAAAGGGATGGAGAATTCCTGAGGGAAATGGGAAGGGAATGGAGAATTCCTGAGGGAAATGGGAAAGGGATGGAGAATTCCTGAGGGAAATGGGAAGGGATGGAGAATTCCTGAGGGAAATGGGAAAGGATGGAGAATTCCTGAGGGAAATGGGAAGGGAATGGAGAATTCCTGAGGGAAATGGGAAGGGATGGAGAATTCCTGAGGGAAATGGGAAGGGGCTCAGGCTGGAACAAAGGAGGATCCCGAGGGATCTTTTCCCTCTCTGGAATTCCCTGCCAGGAGGGCACAGCCGGGGGGATTTGGGATCTGGGAACAGGGACAGGAGGAGAGGGAGCAGCCCCAGGGCAGGGCAGGGTGGGCACAGCAGGAATTTCCCCATGGAAAGGGAGCTCAGGGGCTGGAGCTGCCCAGGGAGGTTTGGATCCCATCCCTGGAGTGTCCCAGGAATTCCTGGGGGTGGCACTCAGGAACAAGGTGGGGATGGGGCACAGTGGGATTTGATCTTTCCAAAATCAAGGATCCTGGAATTCTGCCAGTGAAGTTTCAGCTGCTGAGTCCTGCCCTGGGAACTGTCTCAGGCTCTCCAAGGAGCAGCTTTGGGGGTGGCACCATCCCCAGAGGGGCTGAGGCTTTGCTTGCTTAGAAAATCAAAATTCCAGCCAGAAGAAAAGGATGTTGAAGTGTCTGATGCTCCTCATCTCCTCCACAATCCACATTTCCGTGTGGCTGATGCTCTGGGCAGATCCCCCAGCTCTGCACTGAGTGTGGTATTCTCCAGGTAATGGCACCTCTGAGCTGGAACAGGCACTTCCAGGCTTTATCCTATTTATTTTTAATATTTCCCGTCGTGGCTGAGCCTTGCAGTTGTTCCCGTGATAAATTGTGGCCACTGTAAACAGAAGTGCTCCAATCATGGTCTCAGTGCACGTGTCTTTCATGGCTGTGCTGCCACAATAATGAGGGATGGGAGATAATGACTTAAGGAGAAAGCTCTGGATTAAGTGGGACAGTAAATTAGGCATTTATCTCTCTCCATTGGAAGCCTGTTTCCAGTTCCCTTTGAGGTCTCAGCTGAGCTCTATTTAAAAGTAAACCACCTCGTATTTCACCAGGCCGGCCCACTCCATAGAAATCAGCATATAAGCACTCACATTAAATTACCATATTACCCAGGAGGTCCTGCTTTTCAGGAAGGTCAGAGTTGAGGTGTATTAGCCAGAAAAAAAAAAATAAGGTTCTACCATTCCATCATTTCCATTCAGAGGATGGAAAATTCCCACCTCCTCTGTGGCTCTGTTTTGGTTTTTTTCCCTCCTGGGTGTTTTAAATCTGGGGAATTTTTAGGCCAGGGGAAAACTGGTGTGGACAGAAACCACAGACCTGCAGCTCCCCTCAGGGATGCAAAGTCTGGGACCCTGGCTCTGTGAAATTTGGGAGGCTTGGGCTGCTTAGAGAGGTGCTGGGGATTGCAGGAGGGGGGAAACTGTTCCCCACAGGAGCAAATCCTCCACCCTGGAGAGACAGGGAGGTTCCCAAACCATGGAAGGACTGGGGTGGGTTTTTGAGCCACCAAACTGGGCCAGGTTTTGTTATCCCCCGTTCTGCTGAGCTGGACTAAAGTCAGGGGACGTTTTTGGGTTTTCAGTCCATTTTCCAGTCCTGATTTCAGCCCAGTTTGGGGGCTGGACCAGGGGATCCCCAGAGGTCCCTCCCAGCTGAGCTGCCCTGGGGTTCTGCAGTTATTTGGGAGTCAGGGAGGAATTGGCTGCTCTGGGTGTGGATCCCTGAGGTGATGCTCTGCCCACCCCTGCTTCCTCTCTTTGGGAATTCTGTGATTTCTGCTCTTCAGACCCTGTGGATTTGTCTGCAGTGATTAAGGACAGATTTTTTCTGTGCTGGCAGAAGTCTCAAAGAATGTCTTTAACCAAGGAAATTTTGGATTTTCCTCCCTGACCATCCCAAAGGAATGGTCCTTCCTTCCTCCAGGCCCCCCACTGCCAGACCAGCCCTCTGGCCTTGCTTCCCATAAAAACTGAATATAGGCAAGCTCATTCCCAGAAGTTTGTGCTGGAAGTTGATCTCCCAGTTAGCTCCTCCACAGGTCAGAACACCATTAATAAATTGCATTAAGTGTTGGAGGCAAAGGTTGGAGAAGGCAGAATCCCAATCAGTACTTTACTTGGCCACAATATTCAATTAAAATATGTGAAAAACATATATTTCTGCATATATATTTTCTTCCCGTGATGTTTTCTCGAGCAAATTTTCTCTGGCCTTGCAAAAAGTAATGCAGAAACATATCCTGAACATTACAGCATGCACAGCTGAACCCCAGCAGGGTCAGAGGGGCCAACTTTGGAGGTGTCAGCACCCTGGAAGTTGATAATCAGGAACAGGAGGCTGATACCATGAAAATATCAATGATTCTAATTGCTGCCAATTCAAGCCCTGACCTTCATTTCCAACAAACTTTGCAGATTAATTCAGCCCCGAGGTGTCCACAGGCTGGTTTGTAACTCCCAATTTCCCGAGGCCAGGAGGATGGGGTGGCTCCTGAGTGCTGCACCTGCCCAGGGAGGGTCCTGGATCCCCACGCTGCTCTGGGGTCCCAGCCCAGCATCCCTGAGCTGGAGAAGCTCTCTGGGGCCAAATCCCACCTTGTTCCTGAGTGCCACCCCCAGGAATTCCTGGGACACTCAGGGATGGGATCCAAACCTCCCTGGGCAGCTCCAGCCCCTGAGCTCCTTTCCATGGGGAAATTCCTGCTGTGCCCACCCTGCCCTGCCCTGGGGCTGTTCCCTCTCCTCCTGTCCCTGTGCCCAGATCCCAAATCCCCCCGGCTGTGCCCTCCTGGCAGGGAATTCCAGAGAGGGAAAAGATCCCTCGGGATCCTCCTTTGCTCAGCCTGAGCCCCTTCCCATTTCCCTCAGGAATTCTCCAGCCCTTCCCATTTCCCTCAGGAATTCTCCAGCCCCTTCCCATTTCCCTCAGGAATTCTCCATCCTTGCCCATTTCCCTCAGGAATTCTCCAGCCCCTTCCCATTTCCCTCAGGAATTCTCCATCCTTTCCCATTTCCCTCAGGAATTCTCCAGCCCTTTCCCATTTCCCTCAGGAATTCTCCAGGGCAGTTCCATCCCCCGGGCTCCCTTCCCAGGGATAAATCCCCGCTGGTTCCCCCCTGCCCTGGCCCAGGGAAGGGGTTCTCTGCTGCAGCTGGGCTCCTCCCAAGATCTCTGGGCTGCATTTCCCGAGCTCAGCTCTGAATTCCAGTCTGTGTCACCCTCCTTCCTTCCAGGGCAGAACTCCTCTTCCTCCCTGGGTTTCCCCCAGCCCCAAGAGCTGATCTGCCCTGGAATTCCTGAGCTGCCTCTTTGGTGAGATTTACACCCCTAACCTTTCTGCTGGCACCTGGGACTGAGCTCTGCTTCTTGAGAGAGGTGATTAGAGCCACCCTGCCAGCTCTGCTTCATTCCTGGGCGAGGGAAGGAAATGTCTGAGCCAGGCTCGGGCTCTCTGCTCAGCTCAGCACATTTTTTAATGCCAACAATTAAGAATTGCCATTAAAGGGTATCACAATCAGAGAGTATCTGCAAGCCAGGCCGAATTAATGAGGTGCACTAAAACCTGCTCTGTGCTCCTGGAGATGCTTCTCCCCCTCCTCAGCGAGCCCACCTGTAACCACTGCTGCTTGCTGGGGAGGGAATAGCAAAATTTTATGAGTGGCTAACAAATAGTTTTGAAATAGATGAAATAGAGATGTTGGCAGTTTTAACATAGACACTGAAAACAGCCATGTGAAGTTTTGAGGCCTCTCCCTTTGTTTAGATGATGCCAAATGCCACAAATACCAAAGAATCAACAGACATCCTGTCCCAAGCCTGGCAGGAAAGGTCTGAAAATAAGGGTTTCAAATAAAAAAGCCATAAAACATGGAAATTTAGTAATTTCTATAAGTTGCATGCAAATATTAGAAAATTAGTATATTGTGTTACATTGGTTAATGGAAATTAGAATATTCATTATGAAAAAAATACTTATTGTATTGTAAATGGAAAATTGCTTTCTCCTGCCTTCTATTACCTCTGATCTCTAACCTCTGTCTCTAAGCTCTCTCTTATCACCTCTCTCTTACACCCATGCCTTATAATAAAACACAAACCTGAAGAACAGAAAATAGTGAGCTCCTGAGTCTGTCCTGCAACCATTCAACAACCCACCCCCCACTGCTGCTCTTCTTGGCTTTAAATGCAATTATTCAGCTTTTTTATTCAGCTTTTTTATTCAGCTTTTCCTCTGGAGCTAGAGCAGGCAGAGGCAGTGAGGGTGTGGAGCTGGAGCATTACACCCAAAGCTGCTCTGGTCTCACCTGAGGGGCTCCCCGGGCACTTCTGTGCCTGGAAAGCTCCAGCAATCAGAAAATCCAAATCAAAGGTGGCATTCGAGGTAAAACCTTCAGTGCAGTGGTTTTTTTTGATTTGTACAGAGTCAGGGTTTGGCCTCTGTGCTCTCCCTAATTTCTGCACAGATTGGGAATGTGTGGCACTTCTGCCTTAGGTGGCACTTCAGTAACTCAGGTGTAAAGCTGAATTCCTATTTTTATTTAAGAAAATACCAAAGAAAACTCTGGAGGTTTTTTCTTTTTCGTTTTTCCCATCATGTGTGATACTCCAGCAGCTCTGCTCAGCGCTGCTGACGAGCAGGACTCAGATCCCACTCCTTCTGGGAGGCTGCTAAAGCAACAATTTCCACCTTGAAACAGTTTTGTTTCGAGTCAAACTGTGTCAGAAAAAAAAATCAAAACCACCCACCAAAACCCAAACAACAAGAAGCCCCGACTGCTTCGCCTGCGAGGTGTGAACTGCATTTCCAAACTCATCTTGAGCTGTTGAAATTTGCTTTTTAAATTCCTGCCTGCACATTTTGCCATCCGTGCTGATGAGCACAGAGCAGAGTTTTTGTGCCCGCCCCATTTGTGCATTTCTCAGGAGTTTGTCCTGGCTGGGGTGAGTGCTGCCCTTGGGGGTCAATGAGCTCTGCCACGGGGTTTTTATTCCCAGGAAAACTTTGTTCAGTGAATTTGTGGGGCGGATCCGCGGGTTGTGCTGCTGAGGGGATCTGAGGGGAGGGGGCTCAGGGGAAGGTGGGCTCAGGTTTGGGCTCGTCTTGGGCGTCCTCACCCCGAGGGAGCCGTGGTTTCACTGCTGGGACACTCAGGGATGGGATCCAAACCTCCCTGGGCAGCTCCAACCCCTGAGCTCCCTTTCCACGGGGAAATTCCTGCTGTGCCCACCCTGACCTGTCCCTGTTCCCTGGGAGCAGTTCCCAAATTTCCCCCCTCAAAAAATTCCATGGAAAAACCTGGCTGGGGCATGGACCCAAAAAACCTTAATGGAGCAACGTTGGCATTTAAATATCCATAATCAAATCTGCATTTGAGTAACTGTAACCAACATCTGGATTTGAAGCAGTGGCCAAAGTGTGGGAATGCATTCCTGGAAGCACACCTGGCTTTCCAGACAGCTCTGAATTACTGAACTGGAGCTGATAATTTTTTTATTTGCTTTTTAAATGACACATTGGTGGCCACAGGTAGTGGGAGATGGTTGCAGTCTCATCCCAAGGCTGGCAGGCTGGAATGCTTTGTTAAAACACAGGAAATATTTCTTTTATTATCAAAGCATTTTGGAAGAGAGAGAAAGAAAAAATTAAAAACTGTCTTTCAGCTTTAAAAATTGTGTTTTATTTCGTGTGTGGGCAAAGGCAACATGTAGCCAGGCTGGGATGAGGGGTTTTTTATTATTTTTTTATTATTATTATTATTTTTTACTCTCCAGCAAGCGCTGGCAGCTGGATTGCTCTGATCAATAAAATTATAGCACGGGAGCAAGTCACAGTGTGTCTGCAGGTTGCGAGGCAGCTGGAGGGAGGTGATCAATAACTTTGTTTATAATGACATCTAGCTGGCTGCTGCTGAGCAGGGGGAGCAGTGGTGGCACTGGAGTCACCCACGGGGCTGGCACTGCCCTGGCAGATGGAAATAAAGCAGCCAGGCAGGGAGGGAGCCCGGCCAGGGGGGTTCCTGGGGAAGAAGGGATTAATTTGGGATTTTCTGGTGCTCCTGAAGGGTCCCAGCCCGTCCTGTGCTGTGTGTGGAGCTCACAGGGAGATCTTCTGCCCCTGCCTCTGTTTCTGTTGAAATGCTTTAATGCTCCTGAGGTCTGTCCTGCTCCTCCCAGGTCCTTGGGAGCAGACTGAAACCCCACCTCTGCTGCCTCTGGAACACAGGAGGGTGAGCAGGAGTTGCTGGAATGTTCTGTGGAGAAGGCAGTGGTGTGGTGAGGCTCCCTAAAAAGGAATTCTGCGTTGGACTATTACCCATAAATAACACGTTAACCCCAAATCTTGTTTCATTGACAACGGTTTAAAAACCATTAAAAGTAGTTTTTACTGGCAGTTTCTAAAGCCTCAGTGCAGGTGCAAGGTGTGCCACGAGCTGGGGGCGGGTTTGTTCCTGGTGTCTCTGGTCAGGGAATGTTCCATGAAGAGTTTGGGATCAAAGCTGCAGTGCCGGGGCTGGGGGAGCATGGGGAGGAGGAGGAGGATGAGGATGATGAGGATGATGAGGATGATGAGGGTGATGAGGATGATGAGGATGAAGATGATGAGGGTGATGAGGATGATGAGGATGATGAGGGTGAGGATGATGAGGATGAAGATGATGAGGGTGATGAGGGTGATGAGGGTGATGAGGATGATGATGAGGATGATGATGAGGATGATGAGGATGATGAAGATGAGGATGAAGGGGATGAGGATGATGAGGATGAGGATGATGAGGATGATGAGGATGATGAGGGTGAGGATGATGAGGATGATAAGGGTGATGAGGATGATGAGGATGATGAGGATGATGAGGATGAAGATGATGAGGGTGATGAGGCTGAGGATGAGGGTGTTTAGGATGATGAGGATGAGGATGATGAAGATGATAAGGGTGATGAGGATGATGAGGATGATGAGGATGAGGATGATGAGGATGATGAAGATGATAAGGGTGATGAGGATGAGGCCGTGGCAGAGCTGCAGGAGCAGGGCAGAGCCCCCCAGGGCCCCGGTTTGGGCTCTGGTGTTTTTGGCAGCTGTCACTGCCCTGCCAGTGGCCTTTCCCTGTGCCAGGGCGGGTGGCACGGCCAGGTGGCACCATGGCAGGGCTGGGTGGCACAGCTGGGTGTCCCCATAGCAGGACACGGTGGCACAACCCGTTGTCCCCACACCAGGACAGGGTGGCACAGCTGGGTGTCCCCATAGCAGGACAGGGTGGCACATCCAGTTATCCCCACACCATGCCAGGGTGACACAGCCCTGTGTCCCCACACCAAGACAGGGTGACAGAGCTGATTTCCTCCATATCAGGACCGGATGGCACAGCTGATTGTCCCTATACCAGGACACGGTGGCACATCCAGCTGTCCCCATAGCAGAACACGGTGGCACAGCTGTCCCCATATCAGGACAGGGTGGCACAGCCATGTGTCCCCACACCAGGACAGGGTGGCACAGCTGTGTCCCCACACCAGGACAGGGCGGCACAGCTGATTGTCCCCACACCAGGACACGGTGGCACAGCCTGTGTCCCCACACCAGGATACGGTGGCACAGCTGATTGTCCCCACACCAGGACAGGGTGACACAGCTGTGTCCCCACACCAGGACAGGGTGACAGAGCTGTGTGTCCCCATAGCAGGACAGGGTGGCACAGCCGTGTGTCCCCACACCAGGACAGGGTGGCACAGCCCTGTGTCCCCACACCAGGATACGGTGGCACAGCTGTGTGTCCCCACACCATGTCAGGATGGCACAGCTGATTGTCCCCATACTAGGACAGGGTGACACAGCCAGTTGTCCCCACACCAGGACAGGGTGGCACAGCCGTGTGTCCCCACACCAGGACAGGGTGGCACAGCCCTGTGTCCCCACACCAGGACAGGGTGGCACAGCCAGGTGTCCCCATACCAGGACTGGGTGGCACATCCAGCTGTCCCCACACTAGGACAGGGTGACACAGCTGATTGTCCCCATACCAGGACAGGGTGGCACAGCCCTGTGTCCCCACACCAGGACACGGTGGCACATCCAGCTGTCCCCATACCATGTCAGGATGGCACAGCCAGGTGTCCCCACACCAGGACACGGTGGCACAGCTGATTGTCCCCACACCATGTCAGGATGGCACAGCTGATTGTCCCCATACCAGGACAGGGTAGCACACCTAGGTGTCCCCACACCAGGACACGGTGGCACAGCCAGCTGTCCCCACGCCGCCCGCACCGGCGGCAGCCCCGCAGCCCAGCCCAGCCCCGCCGCAGCCCGGGCCGTTCCCCGGCGGCTGCCGGCGATGCTGCGGCTCGGGCAGCGAGCGCGGGGCTCTGACAAGAGATCAATACTGTCCTCCCGGGCGGGAGCGGCTGCCGGCCCTGTCAGAGGGATGTGTGCCGTAATTGGATCAGGGATGCGGGAGCCATCCCAGCCTCCCGTCAGCACTGTCACAGCTGTCAGATGTCATCCCTCCGTACAGCTGTCACCGCGGGAGGGCCGGGGCTCCTTCTCCCTGCTAACCCAATGCAAATGTCCACTTAGCGGATGAATATTGAAGATATTAGACACTTCTCTATGCCTTTATGCAAAATAAAGATCTGTGTCATCTGTGAATTTCATGGAAATAAGTTGCAATTTATTCACTGTGAGAAAAGTGAAGTGAAGCCTGTAAAAATGAGAAATTATTTGGTTCAGGCTATTAAAAAAAAAAAAAAAAAAGGATATTTTCCGGAATAAACAAAATATGCAGATTTTCTTCTGAAGAGCAAAAACTACCAGCTAAATATATTTTTATGAGAATAGCACCTTTATCTTAGAATATTTTTCCACGCGTATAAAAATTTATCATTTCTAGATACCCTTCCTGCGAGAGAGTGATTGGAGTAAACTTTGATTTCTTGGCGGGGAGGGGCGGGAATCACTATTACAGATTACTGCGAGAGATATTCTCAGTGTTTGCTTTCCGGCGGCTCGGTGCGGAGCCAGGCTCGCTGCTCGGCAGCGCGGGCGGAGATGGAGCCGCGTCCCTGCGCTCGCAAAGGCGGCGGCGGCAGCGGCAGCGAGCCGGGAGAGCCCGGTCCGGCCCGGTTCGGCTCTGCCTAGCTCAGTTCGGCCCGGTCCTACCCGGTTCTGCCCGGTTCGACCCGGTCCTGCCCGGTTCGGCTCTGCCTAGCTCAGTTCGGCCCGGTCCTACCCGGTTCTGCCCGGATCTTCCCGGTTCGACCCGGTCCGGCCCGGTTCGGCTCTGCCTACCTCAGTTCGGCCCAGTCCTACCCGGTTCTGCCCGGTTCGACCCGGTCTGCTCGGTTCTTCCCTGCTTGGTTCTGCCCCATTCTGCCCGGTTCTTCCCGGTTCTACCCAGCCCGCTTCTGCCCAGTTCTGTCCAGTCCTGCCAGGCTCTACTCGGTTCTTCCCCGTTCTCCCCGGTTCTGCCCTGTCCTGCCCGGTTCTGCCCGGTTCTTCCCGGCTCTGTCCTGTCCTGCCCGATTCTTCCCCGTTCTCCCCGGTTCTTCCCATTCTGCCCAGTCCTCCCCGGTTCTGCTCGGTTCTCCCCTGTCCTACCCGGTTCTGCCCTGTCCTACCCGGTTCTGCCCTGTCCTGCCCGGTTCTGCCCTGTCCTGCCCGGTTCTCCCCGGTTCTGCCCAGTTCTTCCCGGCTCTGTCCTGTCTTGCTCGGTTCTTCTCGGTTCTCCCCGGTTCTGCCCGGCTCGGCTCGGTTCTCCCCGGTTCTGCCGCTCCCGGTCCCTCCGCACAGGGAAACTTGGTGGCAGCAGTGCCCGAGCGCTGCCCTGGAATAAACTCGGGCTCATTTCGCTCTCTGCCTTCCCCGCTCGGAGCGCGGCGCTCCGGGCACAGCCGGGTTTAGATAAACCCGGGAGCCGGGCACAGCCGGGTTTAGATAAACCCGGGAGCCGGGCACAGCCCCCAGCGCTCCGGGCACAGCTGGGTTTAGATAAACCCAGGAGCAGGGCACAGCCCCCAGTGCTCCGGGCACAGCCGGGTTTAGATAAACCCAGGAGCCGGGCAGAGCCCGCAGCGCTCCGGGCACAGCCGGGTTTAGATAAACCCGGGAGCCGGGCACAGCCCCAGCGCTCCGGGCACAGCCGGGTTTAGATAAACCCGGGAGCCGGGCACAGCCCCCAGCGCTCCGGGCACAGCCGGGTTTAGATAAACCCAGGAGCCGGGCACAGCCCGCAGCGCTCCGGGCACAGCCGGGTTTAGATAAACCCAGGAGCCGGGCACAGCCCCCAGCGCTCCGGGCACAGCTGGGTTTAGATAAACCCAGGAGCGGGGCACAGCCCGCAGAGCTCCGGGCACAGCCGGGTTTGGATAAACCCGGGAGCGGAGCACAGCCGGGTTTAGATAAACCCAGGAGCCGGGCACAGCCCCCAGCGCTCCGGGCACAGCCGGGTTTAGATAAACCCAGGAGCGGGGCACAGCCCGCAGAGCTCCGGGCACAGCCGGGTTTGGATAAACCCAGGAGCCGGGCACAGCCCCCAGCGCTCCGGGCACAGCCGGGTTTAGGACAAGCCCAGGAGCGGGGCAGAGCCCGCAGCGCTCCGGGCACAGCCGGGTTTAGGACAAGCCCAGGAGCGGGGCAGAGCCCGCAGAGCTCCGGGCACAGTCGGGTTTGGATAAACCCAGGAGCGGGCACAGCCCCAGCGCTCCGGGCACAGCCGGGTTTGGATAAACCCAGGAGCCGGGCACAGCCCCCAGTGCTCCGTGCCCCGGGCTGGGCTCGCCCCGGAGCGCCGGGGAGGGACGAGCTGCGCGTTATCCCCTCGGGAATTCAGCCCCGAGCACCCCCGGTGTCGGCACCATCCCCGGCTGCTTGGCCCGTCCTTGTTTTATTCATTTATTCATCCATCCCGTGCCTTTCTCTGCCCCGCCCAGCGCTGACACGGGAGCAT
Organism: Luscinia luscinia; assembly: GCA_034336685.1. Lineage (NCBI taxonomy): Eukaryota > Metazoa > Chordata > Aves > Passeriformes > Muscicapidae > Luscinia > Luscinia luscinia. The sequence continues at coordinate 920,614 of CM067614.1, forward strand.
CACCCCCATCCCCACCCGGGCACCTTCAGCCCCTTTTCCAGCTCCCCCCAAGAGCTGCGCCAGCCCAGAGAGCCTCTGCCAGCCTTGTCCTTGTGGCCGGGTGTTATTTGCAGCGCAGGAACAATAATAATAACAATAATGATAATAATAATAATTACACTAATAACAGTGCCAAGCAGCGGTGGTCCAGCAGGGCAAATGCAGACTCTAAGGAGAACTTAAGAGAAGGCGGCCTGAATATTAATTTAAAACGCAAAATCGCCATTGGTTTCACCGGCGGAATGATCGGGAATTAATCGTTTCCCGACTTGTGCTGTTTGGGAAGTTAAGAGCGAAGCAGGCTGTGCTTCACTTCTGGTTTTTTCTGGCGGAATGCTGACAGAGGGGGGATGATCCGGGCTCGGGAGGGCCGGGCACAAGGGCCCTGCCGCCGGCTCGTGGCTGCAGCTCCTTTTGGAGCATCGCTGGCTCGGGCTTGGTGGCCGTAAAGGTCTCTTGCAGCCCGAAAGACTCGCGGGCTCTGCGATCTCCGTCTCCACGTGCAGCTCCGCGCTCAGCCGCGCTGACAAAGGAAGTGCTTTTTTTCCTCCTTTCCTTTTAAACGTGGTTTATGGCTAATTACATCAGAGATCCCAAACAATCCTTCTTACATTTGCATTAATAAGGTGTCTCACGTGACGCCTGCTGAAGGAGGAGTATACATCAAAGGTGGATTAAAGGTTGGTTAGGCATCAAACTATGTTCTGTATGTAAATTTATAGCCATGATGTGCTGTGCAAAGATAGCTCCCCCTCTATTCCTGTGCTCCTAAATAAAATTAAAAATTCACAACTCTGGTTTATGGGATTTTAAATGAATTTGATCTCTCTTTTGGGCAGGGCAAATAAGTGTTTTGTGATGTATTATTTTACGGAAAAAAAAAGAATAAAAAAAAAAAAAAAAAAAGACGACCATCGTTCTGGCTCATTTAATTTTGCAAGTGAATGATCTAAGATTAACTACAGACTAGTCAGTGCAGTTTAAAAGCTGAAAGCAATTTTCAGCCATAGATGGTAATGCCACATTTAGTCCACAACCGAATGACTCTAAATGACTGAGCTGCAAGGTCTTTGTATATGACCACAGGGCCTGATAAAGCCATAGGAACACAGTAAAAGCACAAAAATAGTTCCAATTTATTTGGTGCCATCACCTTAATGAGATTAATACAGACGTGTTCATGTGCCTAATTGGTGATTTTGTTTTAACTGGTAATGAAGGATTAAATCTTCAGGCAACAGGCTCCTCGCAGGAGAGGGGATTGGAGAGAAAAGTTTTTAATTATAGGAGGCAGCTAGTGAGACACACCACTGCAAAGTTACTAATGCATCTCTAATAAAATATAGATGTGATAGATAATATAAGTGTGTTTGTTGTGCCCTGCCTGAGTTCAGGGAGTGGTTTTTTGGGAGACAGGGATGGATGGTGCTGGGCTCACCCTGTGTGGTGTTGGGTGCAGGGGGAGCGAGGCTGAGCACGCTGCTCCCTCCCCACAGCCAGGAAAACCCCAAACCCACGCAGGAAAACCCCAAATTCACCCAGGAAAACCCCAAACCCACCCAGGAAAACCCCAAACAAATTCAGGAAAACCCCAAACCCATTCAGGAAAACCCCAAACCCACCTAAGAAAACCCCAAACCCATTCAGGAAAACCCCAAGTCCATTCAGGAAAACCCCAAACCCACCTAAGAAAACCCCAAACCCATTCAGGAAAACCCCAAACCATTCAGGAAAACCCCAAATCCATTCAGGAAAACCCCAAACCCACCTAGGAAAACCCCAAATCCATTCAGGAAAACCCCAAACCCACCCAGGAAAACCCCAAACCCATTCAGGAAAACCCCAAACCCACCTAAGAAAACCCCAAACCCACCCAGGAAAACCCCAAACCCATTCAGGAAAACCCCAAACCCATTCAGGAAAACCCCAAACCCACCCAGGAAAACCCCAAACCCACCTAAGAAAACCCCAAACCCACCTAAGAAAACCCCAAACTCATTCAGGAAAACCCCAAATCCATTCAGGAAAACCCCAAACCCACCCTAGGAAAACCCCAAATCCGTTCAGGAAAACCCCAAACCCACCTAGGAAAACCCCAAATCCATTCAGGAAAACCCCAAACCCACCTAAGAAAACCCCAAACCCACCCAGGAAAACCCCAAATCCATTCAGGAAAACCCCAAACCCACCTAAGAAAACCCCAAACCCACCTAGGAAAACCCCAAATCCATTCAGGAAAACCCCAAACCCACCCAGGAAAACCCCAAATCCATTAAGGAAAACCCCAAACCCACCTAAGAAAACCCCAAACTCATTCAGGAAAACCCAAAACAAATTCAGGAAAACCCCAAATCCATTCAGGAAAACCCCAAACCCACCCAGGAAAAGCCCAAACCCACCGGGGCAGGGTTGAAACGCTCCCCAGCCCCGCTGCACCCCCTGGAGCTGGAGCAGGGCTTGGGGAATGCCCATCCCAGCTCCTGGGCAGCTCCAGAGGGGGAAGTTCAGCCAGCAGCTCTGCCCTGCCGGGGCCAGTTGTGAGCAGGGAAATGTTAACACCATTAACCCGCTGCCAAAACACAAACACCCAGCCTGACTCATTAAAATCTAATTACGAGGGGGCAGCTGAGCCTGGGCTGGCTCTTGACTCAGAGGAATCTTGCAAAAGACACCGAGGCACAAACCCAGCCCCAAACCAGTGTAGGCCTGGCACATTCCTGGCTGGGAATAATCCTGTCTGTCTCCTGAAATGGCTCTTGTGGCCGTTTGAGTAAATTCAGGGGGGGTTTTGGTTTGTTTTATTGGATTTTTCCCTTTCTTACACGTCACACGTGGATGTAGAGCGTGGACCTTACGGCAGTCTTGAGTTGGACTCCCAGCACAGACAATGGCAACGTTTTTAACACCTTTGACTGAAAATACCCTTGCATTTTTGAATTGTTTATTACTTTAAATGGCACGTGAAGATGGTGGATTTTATCAAGAAAATGGCTTTTTTTTTTTTTTAAATGAAAGAAAAGTAGCTTCTGAATTCGTCTTGGCAAAAGAGCAGCTCTGTCACCGTGGTTTATCACCACTCCCCTGTTATTTGTAAAACCTCAATGCTCTCAATTTTCTTCTGCTTTTGCCACTGAGAGGGGGGAGGGAAAAAAAAACCAAAACCCAAACCAAACCCTGAAACATCATCAGCAAAAAAAATAGAGAAAAGATGAACCATCAGAGCATCCTACAGCAAAGCCAGCGCCCGTGCCATCCTTCAGCCTCGGATGATATATTGGGAAGCGCTTTGAGAGGGCTCTGGGAAGCTGCAGGATTCTCCCTTCCCGCCCAGCGCAGACAGGAATACATTTTCCCCCGGCTGTCAGGTTGAACTTTAAGGCATCTCCGTGCGCGGCCGGCCTCCAGCCCAAATGGCAGCGCCGCGCTCGGTTCCGGCTGCCTGGAGCCGCGGCGCTCCGGCGGCGCCCGCCCGTCCCCGCGGCGTGTCAAGCCATTACAGCGGGGCCCGCCGTGTCACCCTGGTCTCAATGGTTCGCCAGCTGAAGGATATGGTTAACAAATGTAAAGCCAAACTTCAGAGGAGCTGCTTTTCTGTGCTAAGTGATCTGTATTCCCTGTGAATTTACTTTCCCCTAACCCCGTGAAATTAACAGTACTTTCTGACATTCGACCTCCTGACCTCCCATATAATAAGAATTTAAAAAGCACCATGCATGAGTGTGTCTGTGTAATGCAAAACTGGGGAAAAATGACCATGTCACCGTTTTATTATACAAAACCTTCTCCGTCTCCATTGCATGCTTCATATGTGAGTGCTCGGTTCGGAGTTATTATAAAGAAAAACACAGTTTTAGCCGTAATAACTCACCGCTCCTGACTTTTATAGACAATAAATTGTAGCAAACACACATTGCTGCAGCACTCCATTAATGCAGATATTTACTGGGATAAGTGTTAAAAATGGGCTGGGGGGAGAGGCCGGAGCAGCGGCGGCTCTGGGGGGCCGAGTGCCGGGGGTGCGGGTGCGTGCACAATGTGTAGGTCTCCAGGTTTAAGAGGCAGAAGCAGGAAAGTGTTATGTGGAAATGATTTTGCAGTTATCAGGCTCAGGGGATGACAGCCTACAAGAGTAAGAACAAGGTGCTATGTGGCTTTTTCTTCACTGTGAAGTAAAGATTGGCAGCTGGAAGTAAGGCTTACAGGCAGACCTGCACACAGGACCTCTTCACCCAGGACTCATAATCACTACTCAAAGGAAAACGCATTTACCAGTAAAAGGCGGCTGTAGCCATCAGAAGTGTGCTTAAAACACCACTTAAATATCACTTTATACGCTATTACTTGCAAACTGTGGCTTGGTATTAAATTATACTTGCATAGGCTTTTGCTTAGGTGCTGATAATGCTTTTGAGGTTGCATTGGTGAAGAAGAATTTAGGCTGCTTTACAAGAGACGTGACTGGAATATCCCCCGGTGCTGACAGTGACAGGGTGAAAAATTGCAGAACTGTACTTTCTTTCCCCATATAGATTGTAATTTTAATTGTCATTGTGGCCCTTCTGTTTTAATTATGGGACTTCTTTGATATATACCAGGACATCGTATTGAATGAAAATATGGTGCTATAATAGTCTCTTTATAATTAATGACCACATGTAGATCTTGGTGCATAAAAGGAAAGGAATAAATGAACAATTTATTTAACTAGGTTTTGGATTTCTTTCTGTCTTCCAGCGAATATAAAACGATCCTGGGGCTTCTGAGGCTGTTTGATGTAAGAACTGCACTGAATAGCTAATAAAATTACATTGGTGTAGATTACTAAACATATTAGGTGGTTTTATTTAAAAATGTTCCCATTACGGATGGTAAATTTCCCCTATTTACCGCGTTAGCCTCCCTGGGCTCCCGGCTCCGAAACAAACGAGCGTTTTCCTTTCGTTTATTTGCCAAAGCCCTTTAAAAAAATGAACTCGGCTCCGGCTGGCGGGGGCAGCAGGGTGGCAGGTGAGCTCTGACGTGGGCTGCAGGTACCAGGCAATTCGTGCATCCTCCACAGAGGGCCCTCCCTGCCCCCAAATTCTGCCCTCGGAACAGGATGATTCCCTCTCTGTTCGTTTCTGGCTCAGCAGCTCATCCTGCGTGTCCAGGCTTACGCAGGGGTGGACGTAGGAAAACAATAAAAATAAAACTGAGTCATGAGTTTGGTGTTTTTTGGGTTTTTTTTTTCCCTAATCCAGGGATGGGAAGTGAAGCCTTCATGGGGTGCCACACGTGGGGACCTGGCTGGGTGGATGTAGGAAAACAATAAAAATAAAACTGAGTGGTAATTTTGGTTTGTTTATTTTTTTCCCCTGATCCAGGGATGGGAAGCAAGGCCTTCATGGAGTGCTCCTGCCTCCATCCCACCCCTGTCATGGGTGGACACAGGAAAACAATAAAAATAAAATGGAGTGGTAATTTTGGTGTTTTTTGGTTTTTTTCCCTGATCCAGGGACGGGAAGCGAGGCCTTCATGGGGCACTCCTGCCTCCATCCCACTCCTGTCACGGGTTAGATGTAGGAAAACAATAAAAATAGAACTGAGTGGTAATTTGGATTTGTTGGGGTTTTTTTTCCCTGATCCAGGGACGGGAAGCGAAGCCTTCATGGGATGCTCCATCCCACTTCTGTCATGAAGGGACGTAGGAAAAGAATAAAAATAAAACTGAGTGGTAATTTTGGTTTGTTGGGGTTTTTTCCCCCCTGATCTAGGGATGGGAAGCGAGGCCTTCGTGGGGTGCTCCTGCCTCTATCCCACTGCTGTCATGGAGGGACATAGGAAAACAATAAAAATAAAACTGAGTGGCAATTTTGGTGGTTTTTTTATTGTTTTTCCCTAATCCAGGGATGGGAAGCGAGGCCTACACAGGTTGCTCCATCCCACTCCTGTCACGGGGAGAACATAGGCAAACAATAAAAATAAAATGGAGTGATAATTTGGTTTTTGGTTGCTTTTTTCCCCCAATCTAGGGACGGGAAGTGAGGCCCTCACGGGTTGCTCCATCCCACTCCTGTCACGGGTGGATGTAGGGAAACAAAAAATTAAGCTGAGCGGTAATTTGGTTTTGGTTGTTCTTTTTTTCCCCCCAATCTAGGGACGGGAAGTGAGGTCTTTACAGGGCGCTCCTGCCTCCATCCCACTGCTGTCACAGGTGGATGTAGGAAAACAATAAAAATAAAACTGAGTGGTAATTTGGGTTTGTTTTTATTATTTTTCCCTAATCCAGGGACTGGAAGCGAGGCCTTCACGGGCGCTCCTGGTTCCATCCCACTGCTGTCAAGGGTGGATGTAGGAAAACAATAAAAATAAAACTGGGTGGTAATTTGGGTTTGTTTTTATTGTTTTCCCCCGATCCAGGGATGGGAAGCGAGGCCCTCACGGGTTGCTCCATCCCACCCTGTCCCTCCATCCCCGCCGAGCGGGACCCTCCGCGCCTCCCTGGGACGCAGTCGTGTTTGTCCAGCGTCTGTCAGCGTGGGGAGTAGAAAACATCCCCTGACAAGCTTCTGCTGATTTTATTGCGGCGGCGCAGCGTGGGGCGGGCGAGGGGCCGGATCTGCAGAGACAGCCGCTACCCCGGGGTCAGCCGCGACCACCACGCCGCCCTGTGATGTCTACTTGGGGTGATGGCGTGTAAACAAACGTGGGGAATTGCAAATCGTGTCGCGGCCACGCAGAGCAGCTCAAGCATTTAAAGATGGTTGCCCGCAAACCTGGCTGCGAGGTTGGTTGCGCTGTGTGGTGGCTGAGGAAAAAAAAAAACCAACAAAAAAAAAAAAAAATAAAACCTCCCCTCTGTGCCCGAGTCTTCTCCTGGCTGACATCTCGGGGAGCACTGACCCAGCACGGCATCGCTGAAGGGATTAATCACCAAATTGTTTCTCATTTTAGCGGAAAGTAAAGGAACCGAGCGCGCTCCAACGTTGGTCTTTTAAAGCCAGGCTCCGCCGGCGCCGGCTTTGTATTTATGTTATCTGACTTGATTTATTTGTTTTTTAAAATGAGGTGAGGAATCTTAATGTCCTGCTGTTTAATGAATTTGGGCGCATTAAAGTTCCATGAGGTCTTTTCGTTATTATGAACTTTGCTAATGTTAGAAAATAAAATATTATAGAATTCACATTTTCTGCTTATGAAGCTAATTTTATTTAAATACTCCTTACAGTGGTCATTAAAACACACTTAGATTTTGCTGCCTTCGACCAGTCAGACGTATTTTTTGCCAGTTTTACATTTACACATATCTGTTTTTCTGTTACTTTTCCCACATGACAATTACCTTTCATTACAAATTTATAAAATCATTTACATTTGAGCAGTTTAAATGTTTCTGCTGACATTTTGTAACTATTACCCTCTCCTAGAATGGCATATGTTCAGGCAGTTAATAAAAAATTAAATGGAATAGCACTAGACAAGGTGAAGCTTTGTATCAGAGTGTTCTGCACATTTCTGGAAATACCATCTTTGTGTTGCAAACTGTGAAGTGAGGTTAGGGCTGTGCCAATATGTGTATTTGTCAGAACTGTCACAGAGTCCATGAACCAGCCAATCACTCTGCTCTTAATTAGACAGTTACACCGGGCTTTTTAGAAAGCATCCTCATGTAAAATGGTGTCTGAGCTTGCAGAGAGGTGCGGGGAGCACCGGGGCACGGAGCAGCAGCATCACAACACCCCCTCCCCGGCTGAGCAGAGTTTGCAGCAGCTGCCTGCTTGTCGAGGGATGGATTTGCAGGAATCCTCCCGGATTTGAAGCAGGGAGCGCTGTCTGAGACCCCTGGAGGCAGCAGGGTGTGGAGGATTTAGGGGCTGCGGGGTGTGCGTGGCACAAATGAATTAGAGAGGGCACTTAGGAGAAATAAAATTAGGGGAAGGTGTGTCTGGGGATTGCTGGGCAGCGTGGGAGGCTGGGGGAGGTTCTCTGTGCCACGCTGGGGCTCTCAGGAGCATCTGCTCAAAAGCCTGACCTGGCTTTGCTGAGATACCTGCAGAATATTCCACCAAATGCAGAACCTGTGCCCAGGCTTAGAATAGAGGCAGCAAAAAATAGGGGTGAGAATAATCCTGCCTGCCTGCTGTATTTCAGTTTCCTTTCTAGCTCTGCATCAAAAGGCATCGGGGATTTTTTTTTACTGGTTTTTTTTAAACAAACCCCAAAATTGCAGTTCTCCATTTCTGACCGAATGTGCAGTTTACAGCTATATCATAATCCTGTGTTTAAACACGAAGTTCACAAAGATCCTTTTCAAAAACACACGTAGATTTGCACTGCTAGGAGGCAGGGTTTGCCTAATAAGTGTGGAGTGGCCAGGAGGGATTATTAGTGTTTGCCACGAAATTCACCTTGGGATACGGTTGGGATAAATTCCTTAAGCAAAGCAGGGCAATATTGAATTCAGAATACCAGAGAAATTCCATTTCCTCTCTGTCTGTGCCCACGCTGCTTTGTTTCCCAGCACAAGTGCTTTGGTGATGTAGGAAATATTCCTGAAATATCCCTGAAAATCCACCATTCCCCCTCTGCCCAGGGCAGAATATTCTCTGTGGGGAGTGAGCTGCTGCAGGCCATCAAATCCCAGAGAGCTGAGCAGAAACAAGGAGCTCTTTGTGGGGTCCCCAAAATGCAGCCCCAGAGGGGGGTTCACTCCAGCTCTGCCAGCAGAAACATCGAGGGCTTGGCCAAACTTTGAGGAGCAGGATGAGGAGATATTTTGGGGTGAGTGGCAGGGTGTAAATCGTTATTCCAGAGGCGTCCCCGAGAAGTTTTAACAGTCATGGCAGATTAACCTTGCCTGGGCACTGGGAGGCGAGTCAGCTGATGAATTTACATGCAGCCGGATGAAAATGCTATTTGGAGAGAGATTGAGAGTTTATTTGATTAAATCCCTTTCTCCAATACCTTGACCTCTTTCTTGTGAAATAATCAGAACTGTTTAGCAAGAATATTCTGGCATTAATAATGAATTGCTTTGGAGCAGGTTTTTCCTGCTCTGGGCCCAGCCCATCAGTGCCCGTGCTTTTGGGGGGACGCGGGGACGCCGCCGAGCGGAAAAGGGCTGAAGAAACACATTTTAATTCTTCTTCTGGAATTTACAGTCGGGTGGACAATTTACAAGCCAATGTATTATTTAGGAGGGTGCATTCTCCTGGCAGGTCTAGCAGCAGCTCTGGTTTTCCGTGGCTGGAGGATGGAAATGAGGAGGGAAAGCTGTGCCTGTTGGGTGGGTCACAGGGTCAGCGGCACCAGGGGTGGTTGGATCCAGGGCAGGGAAGGCTGGGAGGGGATCTCATCAATCTGCACAAATCAACTCCAAGGGCTGGCACAGGATGGTGCCAGAGCCTTCCCAGCGCTGCCAGGGACAGGGCAAGGAGTGATGCCCATGAAATAAAACACAAGTTCTTCCCTGCTGGGGGTGGCAGAGCACGGGGGAGCCATGGAGTGTCCATCTCTGGGGACATCCCAGACCCCCCTGGATGTGTTTTGTGTGTTACCTGTCCTGTGTGACCCACCTGGATGTGTTTGTGTCGCCTGCCCTGTGTCACCCCCCTGGGTGTGTGTTTGTGTCCCCTGCTCTGTGTCACCCACCTGGATGTGTTTGTGTCCCCTGCCTTGTGTCACCCACCTGGATGTGTTTGTGTCACCCACCTGGATGTGTTTGTGTCACCCAACTGAGTGTGTTTTGGTGTCCCCTGCCCTGTGTCACCCACCTGGATGTGTTTGTGTCACCCAACTGAGTGTGTTTTGGTGTCCCCTGCCCTGTGTGTCACCCATGGATGTGTTTGAGTGTCACCTGACCTGTGTCACTCCCCTGGATGTGTTTTGTGTATCACCTGCCCTCTGTGACCCACCTGGATGTGTTTGTGTGTCTCACCTGGATGTGTCTGTGTCTCCTGCCCTGTGTGACCCACCTGGATGTGTTTGTGTCACCTGCCTTGTGTCACCCACCTGGATGTGTTTGTGTCACCTGCCCTGCACTGACGGGATCCCGGCTCCCAGCTAAACCAGCTTGGTTAGGATTTGTTTAATTTATAACTTGTTATAATTTGTTCTCTTCCCCTGATGTGCCACATGCTCGGCTCCAGAGCAGCCCCGTGCCAGAGCTGCACAGCAGCTCATTTGCATGCAGCAATTCTGATTATTTTACAATATATTCAGCTGCAGAAAACCTAATCTAACATGATAATTTCAAATCATCATTTACAGTGCTTTACACGGAGCACACAAGGCAGGTTACAATAACACAGCAGCCAGGGAAATTATTTACTCATCTATTATTTCATTTTCCAAAATGTTCTGGGTGCATTTCATTTATTTATTTATTTATTTCGGTCCTATTTACTGAATTTTACACCGGATAAATAATAATTTTTGCATTTTATTTTATTTTATTTTAGTTTAGTTTAGTTTAGTTTAGTTTGTTTTGTTTTATTTTGTTTTATTTTATTTTATTTTGTTTTTCTTTATTTTACTTTATTTTACTTTATTTTTATTTTATTTTATTTTATTTTATTTTATTTTATTTTATTTTATTTTATTTTATTTTATTTTATTTTATTTTATTTTATTTTATTTTATTTTATTTTATTTTATTTTATTTTATTTTACTTTATTTTATTTTATTTCATTTACAGAAATTTGTGGGCCGGCGTTCTCCCTGATGTTGGTTTAGGTGGAATATTTGCATTAAACGGGGAGTGGTTTCTGGAGAGGAAGGCTGCTCCAGCAAGTGCAGGTTTTTTCTCTGCTCCTAAAAAAGAAGAGAGGAGGGCCCCGTGTTTTCAGGACTTTCTCAGGTTGTGACACAGCATTTGATGAATCATTTAACATGCAGCCCGTGGTGCAGAGTGCACAGCTGCTCCTGCTGCAGCCTTTGTCTGGCTCTGGCTCCCAGACAAACTTCAGGGAGAGCAGCCTGGAGCTCCCAGTGCTCCCAGTGACTCCAGTACGGTGAACAAACTTTGTCAAATGTCTGCTCCTTGCAGCGTGAGGAATCCAGAATTATAAGTGTAATAAGTGTATAAGTGTAATAACTTATTATAAGAATAATAAGTGTGGGCTCCTTAGCTGCTGATTGTTGGGAAGATGTAACAGGAAAACCTTACAAATATGAATGCTCAGATTCTGAGAACATAGAAACCATGAGCGAGGTTGAAATGAAAGCCACTTTTGAGATGCCAAGCCTCAGTTACTGAATTACCATGAGACAATGGGATGGCCCCTGAAGGCAATCCCCTCCTTGATAGAACAATGCCCTCGGCCAGAGAGCAGCTCCAAAGGTCACAGAAAGACTTGCCAGGGTCCAAAGAGCAGTTTTTAAAGTATAACACATTAATGTTAATATAAGGATTCCTATAGGCTGTATGTAAATGCTACAGAATTTGTATCTTGCATTACATTGGTTAGTGGAAATTAGAATATTCATCATGGAATTGCAAATGGGAAACCGCTGTCTTCTCTACCTCTCTTTCTTTCTTACTCTTACTGCTACCACCCCCTCTTACTTCTCTTCCCCCTTTTATCTGTTTGTCCTGCTCTGGGCTGCACAGGCAGCTCTTAGCAGGGCCCTTTATAATAAACTGCAGCCGTAACTTTTGGCTTATACAGAGCGCTTGAGTTTTGGTCTGTCCCAACAAAAGACTCCCGCAGCTGATCTAATGAATGGTTTAATTCCAGTGAGATTTATTCCTCCAGGTAGCAATAATTGATCTGAGTGGGGGTTAAACTAGCACAGGGGGGAGAGAGGTTTGAGTTGAGAAAATCCAAATTTTTTACATCCAGCACAGAAAGGAGGAGACTGAGGGGAGAGCTCATCAACAACATCCTTGTGAGGGGAAGGGCAGGGACAGCTCCAACTGCTCTGGGATAGGGACAGCCCCAGGGAGCAGCTTGGATTTTGGGCAAAGTTCTTCCCCCAAATCTGCCAGAGCTCCAGGAGGGTTTGGGCACTTCTCCCAGGGATGCCCAGGGTGGGATTTTGGGGCTGAGTGATCCTTGTTGGATGGATGATCCCTTCCAGCCCAGGATATTCCATGATTCTGAGGTGTTCTAAGAACAGAAGGAGAATCTTTTTTAGTAACATATAACATATAATATATAATATATAATTAATATATAATATATAATATATAATATATAATATATAATATATAACATATAATATATAATATATAATATATTATATATTATATATTATATATTATATATTATATATTATATATTATATATTATATATTATATATTATATATTATATATTATATATTATATATTATATATCATACATCATACATCATATATCATATATCATACAATAATATATTGAATATATATTTATATTTTTATATATTATTTTATATTGTTATTTATATACTTATATATTATATATATATATATATACATAATATATAAATAAAAGATATAATATTAAACAGCCCCCTGCACAGGGATATCAATGCTCCATCCCTGGCATTGCTGTGTCTCCCTCGTTGGGAATATTACTGATGGCACTTTTGCAAAGGATGCTGTCAGTTCCTGTGGTAAGTGTGGAATTCCCAAAATTTAGAATTTCCCCTGATACTGTGGGATGCAAAGGCTGCAGGGTTTATTTGGTGAGGAGCATTTTATTTGGCACAGCTGTGTCCATAACCATCACCAAGGATCACTCTGGGAGTTTGGGTGACTGGGAGAGGTCGCTGCTGCTCCTGGTGAAACTGGTGGGTGCTGTTTTTGGCAGAGCTGGATTTTGGGGGATCCAGCTCGATGTTAGAGGGTTAATATAGATTATTACATATCCAAATCTCGATGTAAAGCATCACCATCTCACCATGAGGCTTTCCAAACTCCCATCTACTTCATTTTCCCACTGCCACTCTCCAGCTGTGCGGTCAGACCATCGATTGCCACTGGTCATTTCTGCCACCCCTCTCTGACCTCAGTGTCCCAGGACATTCTGCCCCCTCTCTCTCCAGTGATGAACAGTGAGAGAAGCTCCAGCACTGGGTGAGAGTTGGGCTGGATGAACTTAAAGGTCTTTTACAACCTTAGTGATTCTGTGATTGCTCTCCCTCATCAGCCCCAGATATGAGTTCAGAACCTTCAGAACCTTTGAGTTCAAGCCCTTTTCTTTAAAACATGTTTTTTTCCCCAGCTTTCATCCCCAGACTTTCCTTTCTTTTTTCCTTTCCTTTCCTTTCCTTTCCTTTCCTTTCCTTTCCTTTCCTTTCCTTTCCTTTCCTTTCCTTTCCTTTCCTTTCCTTTCCTTTCCTTTCCTTTCCTTTCCTTTCCTTTCCTTTCCCTTTCCCTTTCCCTTTCCCCTTTCCCCTTTCCCTTTCCCTTTCCCTTTCCCTTTCCCTTTCCCTTTCCCTTTCCCTTTCCCTTTCCCTTTCCCTTTCCCTTTCCCTTTCCCTTTCCCTTTCCCTTTCCCTTTCCCTTTCCCTTTCCCTTTCCCTTTCCCTTTCCCTTTCCCTTTCCCTTTCCCTTTCCCTTTCCCTTTCCTCTTTCATTTCCTTTGTGCCCTGCTTTTCTTTGCCCCAATTTTGCTCTGCTGTATCTTGTCCCAAGCTCATCCTCTGGGAATCCTGCAAACCTGCAACTTCCCATCCCCATGGACTCCTGGAGCTGGACCAGAGCTCTCTCTGCAGTTCCCAGGGCTGAAATGGGGGCAAACCCAGACTCTGCTGGATCCTGAGCAGTTTTTTAGCGCCTGGCAGGAAGAAACGCGCCGCGGTTTTTCCACCTCGCGCTTCCATCTTGCACTGAATCCCAATTGCAATCTGCAGCTCGCTCCTCGCTCGGAGCATAGGCAGCAAACAGCAGCATTCCCACAGAAATCCCTCTGCTCCTGGTGTCCCAGGGTGCAAATTGTCACCTGGTTTTAAACTCTCCACTGATTCAGCTGTGAATCGGCCCCACCGTTAAACCCTGTCTGGTACTCTGGTCCTTTTCCTCAGCTCTGTGCAGGGACAAACAGCAGATAGGGAAATAAATGTGTGAGGAGGGAATAAATCCTGGGATGAGCTGCATGGCTAACGAGCTGCATTTACCTCCCAGAACCAGTGGAAGCACGGAGCAAAGTCAGGGCAAATATCTGTCCTGCCCTGACGTTGTTCTGAGATAAAGTTCACAGGCGAAGCCAGGGGATGAAAAGATGAGTTATGGCTGAAAAAAAAAAAAAAAAAAAAAAAAAGGAAAATTTGTCCTCCAAAAACATTCCAATTCCCACTGCTTTTCCAGGTTTTCAGAGCATTGTTCTCTGCAATGGAAGGCGCATTTTCCTCCTGATGCCTGGAGCTGACTCCCAAAGCCTGTAGGCTCCCCCAGACTCCAGCCCCGGGTGAAAAGTCCTTGAACTTTCTATTCATTGTCTGTCGTCGTCTTTATTAGGTTTAAATTGATTGACTCTGCAATGCCATTACAAGTAGAATATTTCCCAAGTTATTTAGCTGGGCTCTATTTTTTCCTGGAGACTCGTGATATATTTTATCCTCAGCCCTGGCAGAGACTTCCTGTTGGGTCAGGGCTTCTCATGACTGAGAGATTTTGGGTGGTGGATGCAAAATCCTCCCCGGTAATACCTTTGGGTATTATTATTATTATTTCCTGGTAATACCTTTGGGTATTATTATTATTATTATTATTATTATTATTATTATTATTATTATTATTATTATTATTATTATTCTCTGGCAATACCTTTGGGTTTGGGAACCTGTTCCATGTGTGCACTGAGGACACGTGAAAAGTCAGTGGAACAAAAGAGTGATGCATTCTCTTGAGCTGAGACTCAGGGGACAATCCAGGCTGGAAAATACCTCCGAGATAATTATCAGTGTAATTTTCAGATTGTTAGAGAGACAATGGGAGCGCACCCAGCACACCCCTGCAGTCAGCGTGGAAATGCCATTGCACAAATAAAGAACTCGGAACACTTCTGTTTGCTCCCAGGGCTCAGACAACCCCACTTCGGGAATTTCTGCTGGCTGTGGGTTGGAGTTTCATAAATGACAAGGAGACATTGTCCCTCTGTGTCCCCCAGGAGGGCTGGGGGCTGAACCAGCTTAAATATCCACGAGTTTTAGATGGCCCGGGCTGTCCCTTCCTGCCTCATTTCCCGCCTGCGCTTCCTCACATCTTGGGGGGACTCTTGGCCATTGACAGGGCTGAAACGGGCTCTCAGGAGTGATTAAAAGGAATTTATTTGGGGTTTTAAACCAGGCGAAGCTCTCTGTGCTCCCAGACCTGCAGGCTCACAGCGCCCTTGTGGGTTTTGTGCTGCTGGCAGGGAGAGCCCTGCAGGTCCCTGGCTCAATTGGGAGCTGCAGGTGGGGACAGGCGGTGCCGAGTGCCTCGCACAGATCACTCGAGTCTTGAGGAACTCGAGTGCTGCTATTTCAGCTCAGAGGAGAAAAAAAGAAAAAAGAAAAGGTTGTTCTTTTCCTCACGCACATTTTTCTGCATTTCCACGTGCTTGAGTGTGAGAGTCCCTGGGATGTAAATATTCCCCTTTTGGCCCCCAGACAAAGCTGGGATCATTTAGGACCCCCTGGCATTTTTATAGCAGGGCAGGTGTTGGCATTTGTTGTTGGGGAGGGAAATCAAAACTTATGAGTGCCTAGCAAGTAGTTCTGAAACAACAGATGAAATAGAGATGTTGGCATATTTTGACATAGAGGCTGAAAACAGTCCTGTGAAGGTTTGAGGCCTCTTCCTTCATTTAGATGATACCAAATGCCACAAATACCAGAGAACCAACAGACATCCTGTCCCAAACCTGGCAGGAAAGGTCTGGAGATAAGGGTTACAGATAAGAAAGCCATAAAACATGGCAATTTAGTGATTCCTATAAGTTGCATGCAAATATTAGGAAATTAGTATATTGTATTAGATTGGTTATTGGAAATTAGAATATTGATCATAGAAGAATACTTATTGGATTGGAAATGGAAAATCGCTCTCTTGTCTCTTGCCTCTTATCTCTTGCCTTCTCTCTCTCTAAGCTCTCTCTTATCACCTCTCTCTTACACCCACACCTTATAATAAAATGCAAACCTGAAGAACAGAAAACAGTGAGCTCCTGAGTCTGTCCAGCGACCGTCCAACAACCAAACCCCACAATTTGTGTCTGAGTGGGGGCACAGGTGGTAATTCCACCATCAGCCTTGCTGGGATGTGCCAGGGGCTGTCTGACCTTGCCCAGTGCTCCGTGGGGATCTGCTGGACATCCCTGGGGGGTCCAGCCCAAACTGTGGGGTCACCTCCAGCAGGATGGGGAGTGTGTGATTGTTCTGAGCGCTCTCTCTGCCCAGAGATGCGTCCCAAACCAGGCTGGACAGGGCTTGCAGCACCCTGGGACGGTGGAAGGTGTCCGTGCCCACGGCAGGAGGGGGATTGGGATGGGCTTTAGAGCCCTTCCAACCCAAATTCCAAATTCCGAGGGACGAGAATCTCCTGTGGAAATGCCAGCAGCAGCCTGGCAGAGTCAGCTCCTGCTCCCCATCTCATCAGCAGGGTGGGTGAGATAAAGCCGATCATCCCCAGCTCCCGGCGTGTCGCCAACACCTTTGGAGGTGTCGGGAGGCGGAGGGGCCCGCGAGGCAAGGGAAGATATGTACATATATCTGTGTGCAGAGCAGCCCTTACCCTTTATTATGCAGGTATTTTCGGGAGCTGGAAATGCCACCTTCGGAACGGAAGATTCCGATCGAGGGGAGGGGGAGAGGCTCCTCTCCCCCAGCTCGCTTCAAAGAGCATTCTGGAAAGAAATTAATTGTCACAATTCTGCTGAGGTGAGATCCCAGCCGGGCTGGGGGGTGGGAGCCTCTCGGGGTGCTGTGTGTGAGTGGGGGGTCCGTAAAGGAAAAACACAGACTCACGAGGGCATCCCTCCCTCGCTGCCTTTGGTGCTGTTAACTGCTCCCCAATTTACAGAGTGTTAATTGCTCCCCAATTTACAGAGTGGTAATTGCTCCCCAATTTACAGAGTGGTAATTGCTCCCCAATTTACAGAGTGTTCATTGCTCCCCAATTTATAGAGTATTAATTATATCCCAACTCACAGAGTATTAATTACACCCCAACTCACAGTGTGGATTACATCCCAACTCACAGAGTACTAACTGCACCCCAATTCAGAGTATTAATTACACCCCAATATACAGAATGTTAATTGCACCTCAACTCAGTGTCAATTGCACCCCAACTCACAGTTAATTACACCCCAACTCACAGAGTGTTTATTGCACCCCAACTCACAGAGTATTAATTATATCCCAACTCACAGAGTATTAATTACACCCCAGATCAGAGTGTTCATCATATCGCAACTCACAGAGTGTTCATTGCACCTCAATTCACGGTGTTAATTACACCCCAATTCAGAGTATTAATCACACCACAATTCA
Source organism: Luscinia luscinia (assembly GCA_034336685.1). Taxonomy (NCBI): domain Eukaryota; kingdom Metazoa; phylum Chordata; class Aves; order Passeriformes; family Muscicapidae; genus Luscinia; species Luscinia luscinia. The sequence goes on from CM067614.1 coordinate 938,095, forward strand.
CCGAGTATTAATTACACCCAACTCACACAGTGTTAATTACTCCCCAACTCACAGAGTATTAGTTACTCCCCAACTCACAGTATTAATTACACCCCAATTCAGAGTATTAGTTACACCCCAGCTCACAGTGCTAATTACACCCCAACTCACAGTGTTCATTGCACCCCAACTCAGTGTTAATTGCTTCCTAACTCACAGGATTAATTACACCACAATTCACAGAGTATTAATTGCTCCCCAACTCACAGAGTGTTAGTTACACCCCAACTCACAGTATTAATTACACCCCAACTCACAGAGTATTAATTACACCCCGACTCACGGAGTACTAATTACTCCCTGAATCACAGAGTATTAATTACACCCCAACTCACAGTATTAATTACATCCCCACTCACAGAGTATTAATTACACCACAATTCACCGAGTGTTAATTACTCCCCAACTCAAAGCGTTCATTCCACCCCAACTCACAGTGTTAATTACACTTCAACTCACAGAGTGTTAATTACACCCCAACTCACAGAGTATTAGTTACTCCCCGACTCACAGTATTAATTGCATCCCAGCTCACAGAGTATTAATTACACCCCAACTCACACAGTATTAATTGCCCCCTAAACCAGAGTATTAATTACTCGCCAACTCACAGTGTTAATTACACCCCAACTCACAGAGTGTTGATTACACCCCAAATCACAGACTATTAATTACACCCCAACTCACAGAGTGTTAATTACACCCCAGCTCACAGATTTCCAAGGTGCCCTTTGAGCCAGGCCCTTGGCCCCTCTCATGTAAAAGCACACAGGACTGCTGACTTCTGGGGATAAATTAGGACTGGTTTTAGTCAGGTTTAAGCAGCCTGAGCCTGGTCGGGGCATGGCTGTGCCTGGCAAAGCCACATCAAGGGGAAGCACTCTGGAGTTAACAGCCTTTCACCACAGCCTTAAATTGAGATGTTTTTACCCTCTGTTTTCTTTCCCATATTTTATTTTATTCTTCTCTCGTAGTTTCCCCATCCCCGCAGTGATCAGCCCTGATATACGAGAGGGATTTTCACTTGAAGGACTGTGCATCTTTAAAATGTCTTCCCTTTATTCTTCCTAGTTCTTACACATGTAATTTCCCCTTTAATTTGACATCATTTAACGGCACATTACACGTCAATGATGTGATCTGTGAATATTTACAATGTTCGTGTCATTTTTATTTTCTAATCCAATTTAAGTAGCTCTGCTTTTTATGACATCATGAATTCTTCAGTCTTTTTTAGTCTTTTTGGAACTAATTATTCCATTAGTTCCTTTGAACGGGCCCCGTGTTGTCAGTCATTTTCTCCCCGTTTGATCATCAGACCTTTGCTGCCCTCCTTTGCATCTGCAGCCGGAGCTGGAGGAGGCTGTGCCCCGTGCTCAGAGCTGCTCCTGTGCCTCACCCTGCCCCCAGCACGGCTCTGCTGCTCAAAATGATCCTACAGAAAGTCCTTCAAATCCATCCAGCTGAGCAGCTCCCCCCAGAAGTGTCCTCACAGGGAATGCTGTGCTGTGCCTGTGTCTCTGGGCTCAGGACTCCCTTCCCAGCTCTTGGCTTTCTGCTGCTCCATCTCCCAGCAGCTGGAGCAGGAATCTGGTGTGAGGGCACAGAAGACCAGGAAACACCAGCTCGAGGTCATATGTCCATCCCTGTGTTGAGACTCATGGTTCAGGGCAGTTTTTTAGGTTTAAGGCAATATCTGGCCTTGCTGAACCGACAGAGATGGGCTCAGCTGGTGGAGCATCCAGCTTCCCCAAGGCTTTCCAACCTCTGTTCCTGTCCCATCCAGCTTTCCCAAGGCTTTCCCAACCTGCCTGTACCACCCAGACTTTCCCAACCTGCCTGTTCCTGTCCCATGCAGCTTCCCCAAGGCTTTCCCAATCTCCCTGTTCCCATCCCATCCAGCTTCCCCAAGGCTTTCCCAACCTCTGTTCCTGTCCCATCCAGGCTTTCCCAACCTGCCTGTTCCTGCCCCAACCAGCTTCCCCAAAGCTTTCCCAATTTCCCTGTTCCCATCCCATCCAAGCTTCCCCAAGGCTTTCCCAACCTTCCTGTTCCTGTCCCATCCAGCTTCCCCAAGGTTTTCCAAACCTGCCTGTACCACCCAGGCTTTCCCCAACCTCCCCTGTTCTTGTCCCATCCAGGCTTTCCCAACCTGCCTGTTCCTGTCCCATCCAGTTCCCCCAAGGCTTTCCAATCTCTGTTCCTGCCCCATCCAGTTCCCCCAAGGTTTTCCCAACTTTCCTGTTCCTGCCCCAACCAGCTTCCCCAAGGCTTTCCCAACCTCTGTCCCATCCAGTTTCCCCAAGGCTTTCCAACGTTCCTGTCCCATCCAGCTTCCCCAAGGTTTTCCAAACCTGCCTGTACCACCCAGGCTTTCCCAACCTCCCTGTTCTTGTCCCATCCAGTTCCCCAAGGCTTTCCAACCTTCCTGCCCCATCCAGCTTCCCCAAGGCTTTCCCAACCTGCCTGTTCCTGTCCCATCCAGTTTCCCCAAGGCTTTCCAATCTCTGTTCCTGTCCCATCCAGTTTCCACAAGGCTTTCCCAACCTCTGTTCCTGTCCCAACCAGTTCCCCCAAGGTTTTCCCAACCTGCCTGTCCCATCCAGGTTTTCCCAACCTCCCTGTTCCTGTCCCATCCAGTTTCCCCAAGGCTTTCCAACATTCCTGCCCCATCCAGCTTCCCCAAGGCTTTCCCAACCTCCCTGTTCCTGCCCCATCCAGGTTTTCCCAACCTGCCTGTTCCCTTCCCAAGGAGTCTGGAGAGTGGGGCAGGCTCTCCCGGAGCAGATCCCAGCCCGGCCTCTCCCTTGTTTACTGGGAATGTTAAACATTCCCTCTGTCATGCTAAAGAGCTCTGTTGTCTGTTGCTGCCCTCTGTAGTGATAGAGTAGAGACCACACGGTTCTCTTGTGCAGCAATAATTCTGTTTATTGGCAACGGAGAATGCAGAATCACAGAAATCACCATGGCTGCAAACCCAGGGCTTCCCCACTTTCCCCTCCTGTTGCTTCTTTTCCTTTAGTTTTATCTGATCTTCCCCAAATCATCACATTGACAGGTCTTCATGGACTCTATTCTTATTTCTTCCCAATTAATGTTTAGAATGTTTCAGGGTAACCTTTGTACTTGACCTGCTTGAAGTGCAGAACCTTAAAAGCCATAAAAACTCAGAGCTTTTACCCCCAGAAAAGGGAGAGGCTGTTCCTCTTGATCCCATAGTGAAATTGTTTCTCTGCAAGGGCAAATAGACAGAAAATCCCAAGTCCTGTTCATTGTCTTCTTTCCTTAAAACTTCAGATAAAACAACTTTTTTTTTCTTTCCTTTTTTCTTTTTTTTCTTCCCTTTTTTCTTTTTTTCCTTTCATTTTTTCTTTTTTTTTCTTTCCTTTTTCTTTTTTTTTCCTTTCCTTTTTTTTTTTTTTTTTTTAATTTATTTTTTTTCCCTTGATATGGTCAGTTGTAAAATACAGAGTCCTCGGGGAATAAAAAGCCAATATTGGCCCGTGTTTGTTGCCCAGGTTCTTCCATTGTTATGCAGATTTCTCCTCAGTGTTTTATGGCAATGAGTGCAACATAAACTGAGATTGCTGAGCAAATAATGCTAGAAAATAATGCTGGAATTACCGTGCCTCCCCATGCTGATGTATTTTATTTTATTTTATTTTATTTTATTTTATTTTATTTTATTTTATTTTATTTTATTTTATTTTATTTTATTTTATTTTATTTTACTTTACTTTACTTTGTTTTGTTTTGTTTTGTTTTACTTTAGTTTAGTTTAGTTTAGTTTAGTTTATTTGTTATTTTATTTTATTCTATTTTATTTTATTCCATTTTATTTTCCTCTTGGTATAAAAATTCAAGTAATGAACCTTTAAATACTGAAGGCTTCATAAAACTAGAGCTTATAAAACTATTATTTAAGTAAAATTAGGCTGTGTGTTGTGCAACCCACTTGCTTTAGGTGGTGGAGCAGAAGTCCCTCACACTGGTGTTCAGGAGAGGTTAGTGGTGATTGTGGGCTTTGTTTCCATTCTGATATCATGAAAATAATTAATCTGCAAAAGGCCATCTCTGAAGCTGGCCCTGGTCATGGTCCAGGTCCCACAATGTGTTGAGCACGAGGGAATGGTGCATTTGGGGGTGTGGGATGTGAGATTTGGGGTGCAGGTGCTTTGGTTGAGGTGGTGTTCAATGAAATGGGGAATTCCACCTGGAGATCAGCAGGACTGCACTGCTCAGAGGGGATCTTGTGTTCGTGCTGGCTGGAAGAGATTTCCATGGCATATTGGGAAGGAAATCTGTCCTGGGAGGGAGGGGAAGCTATAGAATTCCCAGAGCAGCTGTGGCTGCCCCTGGATCCCTCAGAAAGTCCAAGGCCAGGCTGGACAGGGCTTGGAGTGACCTGGGACAGTGGGAGGTGTCCCTGCCCAGAGCAGGGGTGGCACAGGATGGGATTTAAGGTCCTTTCCAACCCAAACCAGTCTGGGAGTCTGGGATCCATTAAAGATGTTGAGATGTCCATAGTGCCCATGTGCTGCTGGAGCTTGAGGCTGTCCCTCAGTGCCAGGTGCAGTTCAGGAGGGGAGGTCAGACATGGGGATTCTCCATCCATCCATCCATGGATCCATGGATCCATCCATTCATCCATGGATCCATCATCCATCCATGGATCCATCCATCCATCCATCCATCCATCCATCCATCCATCCATCCATCATCCATCCATCCATCATCCATCCATCCATTCATCCATCCATCCATCATCCATCCATCCATCCATCCATCCATCATCCATCATCCATCATCCATCCATCCATCCATCATCCATCATCCATCCATCATCCATCCATCCATCCATCATCCATCCATCATCCATCCATCCATCCATCATCCATCATCCATCCATCCATCCATCCATCCATCCATCCATCCATCCATCCATCCATCATCCATCCATCCATCCATCCATCATCCATCCATCCATCCATCCATCCATCATCCGTCATCCATCCATCCATCCATCCATCCATCCATCCATCCATCCATCCATCATCCATCCATCCATCCATCCATCCATCCATCCATCCATCCATCATCCATCCATCCATCCATCCATCCATCCATCCATCCATCCATCCATCCAGCAGGGAGCTCACTCATGGCCTCTTACACGACTCAGTAAATTAAGTTTTTTTGCAAGTTTTTTTGCAATGACTCCATGGATTTCTCCTTGGCAGGGAAGGATGGACCTGGAGCAGTAGCCAGAGTTCTCTTCCCAATTCCAAACTGAGCTTCTCATTTCACTTTCTCTTCTTGTGCTGCACCTACAACTTCCACATCTAAGCATGGCCCGAATGTCCCTGGAGTCAACAAATGGAATTTCATGGAATCCTCACAGAATCCTGGACTGCTTTGGGTTGGAAGGGGCATTAAATCCCATCCCATCCCATCCCATCCCGTCCGTCCATCGTCCGTCCCATCCCATCCCATCCCATCCCATCCCATCCCATCCCATCCCATCCCATCCCATCCTCATCCCATCCCATCCCATCCCATCCCATCCCATCCCATCCCATCCCATCCCATCCCTTCCACCATCCCAGGCTGCTCCTGTCCAGCCTGGCCTTGGACACTTCCAGGGATCCAGGGGCAGCCACAGCTTCTCTGGGAATTCCTTTCCATGGCCTCCCCACCCTCACAGGGGAGGACTTGTCCCTGGTTTCCACTCTAAACCTCCACTCAGTTAAATCTATTTGTGTTCCCAAGAGTTAACAATTAAGCAGGACACAAATATTTTACTGAAATATAACAAGATATTAAAAAAAAAAAAAAAACAAACTACTACGTGGACGATTATCCTTAATCTTTGGACATTATTTTAAAGAGATCAAAAAACCAGCATTGAATGATAATTTGAGGAATAAATAACACTCTGTAATAAAACCCCCAGAAAACACTGATTCCAGAGAAATAACTTTCCATATGAAGTAAGTAAAGGAAATAAAGGCAGGAATTGTGGTTATAGGTGTTAAATTTATATCCTAATAATTACATATTTGTCGGAAAGGATAGTGGAGTCTGATCACGTAGGGGCAGAGGCAGGAAAATGCATTGTGGAAGGATTTCCTTTAATCCTGCCTGCCCAGCCCGTGGATGTGTGTGGTTTGCTCTCCTGGAAGGATCTCCAGGGAAGGAGGGATGCCCCCCACCAGGCAGAGCGCCTCCTTTCCCTTTTTTCCTTTTTGAAATATTCCCTGCGCTCAGAAGTTTAAAGGAGAGCCACCAGATCCTAGAGAATTTGTTAATAAATATGGATTTTTTTTTTTTTTTACTTCTCCACCAAACTGCAGCAGGAGGAGGGAAAACCAACTCCCCCAACAAAATGGAATTTTTTGTAACTGAGTTACAAAGTCAAAGTCTTTCTGGGTGGCATTGCAAGAATTTCTCTGGGTGTTCTTCTTCATGTGCAAATGGGAAAACCCCTCACATTCTTGTCTTGAAGTGAGGATCTGTAGTTTGTGGTGAGGATCTGTAGTTTGTGATGAGATCTGTAATTTATGATGAGATCTGTAATTTGTAATGAGGATTTTTATTTTTTTATGAGATCTGTAATTTGTAATGAGGATTTTCAGTTTGTGGCAAGGATCTGTAGTTTGTGACCAGGGTTTTAGTTTGTGACCAGGATTTTGAGTTAGTGATGAGGATTTGTAATTTGTGGTGAGGATCTGTAGTTTGTAATGAGGATTTGTAATTTGGGATAAGGATCTGTAGTTTGTGATGAGGATTTGTAATTTAGGATGAGGATCTATAGTCTGGGATGAGGATTTGTAATTTGTGATGAGGATTTTTAGTTTGTGATGAGATCTGTTATTTGTAATGAGGATTTTTAGTTTGTGACAAGGATCTGTAGTTTGTGACCAGGATTTTGAGTTAGTGATGAGGATCTGTAATTTGTGATGAGGATTTTAATGTTGTGATGAGGATCTGTAATTTGTGATGAGGATCTGTAATTTGTAATGAGGATTTTTAGTTTGTGGCAAGGACCTGTGGTTAGTGATGAGAATTTTCAGTTTGTGATGAAACTCTGTAGTTTGTGACAGGAACTTTTAGTTTGTGATGAGGGACTGTAGTTTGTGACCAGGATTTCAGTTTGTAATGACATCTGTAATTAGTGAAGAGGATCTGTAGTTTCTGATGAGGATTTTTAGTTTGTGATGAGGATCTGTAATTTGGGATGAGGATCTGCAGTTTGTAATGAGGATCTGTACATTGTGATGAGGATTTTTAGTTTGTGATGAGGATCTGTAATTTGGGATGAGGATCTGGAGGGTGTGACCAGTGACCTGTAGTTTGTGACCAGAGCTTTTAGTTTGTGATGAGGATTTTTAGTTTGTGATGAGGATTTTTAATTTGTGATGAGGATTTTTAGTTTGTGACAAGGATCTGTAGTTTGTGATGAGGATCTGTAGTTTGTAATGATGATTTTTAGTTTGTGACCAGGATTTTACTTTAGTTCATAACGAGATCTGTAGTTTGTGACATGGATCTGTAGTTTGTGACCAGGATTTTAGTTTGTAGCGAGGATTTTAGTTTGTAATGAGGATTTTAGTTTGTGGCCAGGAATTTAGTTTGTAATGAGGATTTTTGGTTTGTAATCATCCAGGAGCACTGGAGTGGAACTCCATCAGGCCTGTGGCCTCTCTGCTGCTGCTCGGTGCAGGTTAAGTGGGAGAAGAAACGACTGCAACAATCTGGTGGAATAAAGTCAATTTTGTGACATGAACCCAGCTCTGGTTCGTGCCCAGCTCTGTGATGGTCAGAGCTGCTTCTCTCTGTAACATATAATTTTATAACATTATAAACATTTTATATATATATATTATAAAATATAAAATATAAAATATAAAATATAAAATATAAAATATTATATAATGTATAATATATAATGTATAATATATAATATATTATATAATATATATATATATAATATATAATATATTATATATTATATATTATATATTATATATTATATATTATATATTATATATTATATATTATATATTATATATTATATATAGTATATATATATGTAATTTTATAACATTTAAACTCCTTAACTTACCCTATACAAGTACATTCTCATAAAACTGTTCACCATCTTTTGCAATCCAGTTTCTTACTTGCTTGAGACATATTCTTACTTACAACTACAGAAAGATAAATTGATATTTTTTCTGCTTAACATCAACATACTTTTATTTTCACATCATTTTAAACTTCTTCCAAGGCTGTGAATCAAACCCTTCAGTACATGTGGGAGTTTTTTGTCGGAGCCCTGGGAATTTTAGATTTTCTGTCCTGACAGGCACTGACCCCCAGGAGAACTTTGCACTTGACCTGAGGCCCTGGAGAATCTCCCAAAATTGGGTGATAAAACTGGGATTATGGGTGTGTAGCTTGAATAGAAGTGTGCAATATCACATGGTGGAAAATTTGGAATTTGGGGGTTTAGGATATAAACACCCAAATATAGAATATTTGAATATAAGAATATTTGAATGTAAGAATATTTGAATATAAGAATATTTGAATTTAGAATATTTGAATAGAAGAATATTTGAATTTAGAATATAAGCAAAATATATAAGTTTTAGGGCAGAGGTTTGTCCTTCATTTTCTTCTTCATGGGTTTGGGTGATATTGTGTGATTGGAGAGAAGAGTTCTCGTTGTGGGCCATGGGTGGGTGGTTATTGGGTTAAAAATAAAAATTATTCAGGTGGCTTTTCTTAATTGGGCAGTTAAAAGAGAGAGAGATTTGGCTCCATTTTTAGTTTGTGCTGTAGAACTCACAGTTTGTGAGATTGCAACATAAATTAAAAACCAACAAACACCTGACTCCGAACGAGAAATATGCATTTAATCCCGACTGAGATAAAATAAAATAAAATTAGATAAAATAAAATAAAATAAAATAAAATAAAATAAAATAAAATAAAATAAAATAAATAAGATAAGATAATATAAGATAAAATAAAATAAAATATAAAATAAAATAATAAAATAGAATAAAATAAAATAAAATTTAAAAATAAGATAAAATAAAATAAAATAAATAAAATACATAAAATAAAATAAGTAAGATAAAATAAGATAAAATAAAAGAAGAGAAAATAAGATAAGATAAAATAAAATAAAATAAGATAAGGTAGATAAAATAAAGTAAAATAAAATAAAATAAAATAAAATATAAAAATAAAATAAAATAAAATAAAATAAAATAAAATAAAAAATAAAATAAAATAAAATAAAAAATAAGAAAAGATAAAATAAAATAAAATAAAATAAAATAAAATAAAATAAAATAAAATAAAATAAAATAAAATAAAACAAAAAACAAAGCAGGGCAGTTTCTATTTTCTGTTTCACACGCAGGGCTGGGAGGCAGAGCTCTGGGATAATTGAGTGTACCTGTGGCACGGGGCTGTGTAATCAGGCTGGGCAGTGTCAAGAGCCATTCACGGAGGGGGGGGAGCGATAAGACAAAGATTTATCACCGTGTTGACCACTGAAGTACCTGGTTAACAACTTAATTACCTGAGTTCAGCTATCAGCCAGCAACAAACCCGGACAATTCAGACATACTTTGTAATTTGCCGGGAGAGGAAAAAAAAAAAAAAAGAAATAAAAATGGCATAATGATAAGGACAGTGTCGCTCGAATTAGAATCTGCATTAAGTGTGTTTAATTTAATTTTTCTAATTATATTTCTAATAGCTTAAATGTGTGCGCTGATAAAATGGTTAGCCACGTGCATTTCAATGCCACCTGATGCGTTTATTTTGGAACAGTAGCAGATTGATGCAATTTCAGCACGAGCTCCCCTGAAAATTCCTTTATTAATGGGTCTGAAATTATTCTGGAGTTCTGGAGCTGGCTGGGAAATGCCTGAAACCTGCAAATATTTGTTGTGTTTTCCGAGCTGGGGGCAGGAGGGGTGTGTTTAATTAAAAATTAAAATTTGTGCTCGTGTTCCACCATTCTTCTGTGCTGATTTAGCCTTTTTTTTTCTTTTTTTTATATCAGGTGAGTTAATTTTTTTTGCATGGATTGAGGGTATTCCCATATAATTCCGTGTTAAGCATCCCCCTATGATACGAACTTACCAAATTAATTAATAAGCACAAATCTGACTAATTTTACGTTGCAGATTTAGTGACAGCTGCCTGCTTGCAAATGTTGGTTGTTTCCTAAATAATTCCTCTTTTGAGCTGAAATTGGGCCTTTTTGCCTGAATCTCCTTGTAAGATCGAGGCAGATATTAAATAATTGGTTAGAGAAAAACACACACACTGTCCTGGCAGTAAATGAAAATTGACTTTTAAAACAACTCGTGTGCAGCTGATGCTGAGCTGATGTCTCCAGGCCAATTCAAATGTATAATAAATTACAAATAAAAGAATCATTTGGAAAACACTACTTAAAAAAACAGCTAAAACAGCTTGGCTTCCTGAATTGCACGTGGCAGATATTGTTCACAGGGCTAGGGCAGGAACAGAAATCCATAAAATCAATGTTTATTAATTGTTTATTTGCTCTGGGAGCTCTGTTTATTTTCTGTGCTTTCCCACCAAGCAGGCGGTTGTGAGAGGAGCAGGAGTGGAGCAGGAATCTCTGCTGGGACAAACTCAACCACGGGAATGGTGGGAATGCAGGATTCCATTTGGAATTTTAATTCCAGGAGTGGAGCAGGAATCTCTGCTGGGACAAACTCAACCATGGGAATGGTGGGAATGCAGGATTCCATTTGGAATTTTAATTCCAGGAGTGGAGCAGGAATCTCTCTGCTGGGACAAACTCTCTACAGGATTGGTGGAAATGCAAGATTCCATTTGGAATTTTAGCTCCAGGAGTGGAGCAGGGACAAACTCACCATGGGACTGGTGGGAGCAAAAGGTTCCATTTGGAATTTTAATTCCAGGAGTGGAGCAGGAATCTCTGCTGGGACAAATTCACCATGGGACTGGTGGGAATGCAGGATTCCATTTGGAATTTTAATTCCAGGAGTGGAGCAGGAATCTCTGCTGGGACAAACTCACCATGGGAATGGTGGGAATGCAGGATTCCATTTGGAATTTTAGTTCCAGGAGTGGAGCAAGAATCTCTGCTGGGACAAACTCTCTACAGGACTGGTGGAAATGCAAGATTCCATTTAGAATTTTAGCTCCAGGAGTGGAGCAGGGACAAACCCACCATGGGAATGGTGGAAATACAAGATTCCGTTTGGAATTTTAATTCCACAAGTGGAGCAAGAACCTCTGCTGGGAAAAACTCACCATGGGAATGGTGGGAATTCAGGATTCCACTTGGAATTTTAATTCCAGGAGTGGAGCAGGAATCTCTCTGCTGGGACAAACCCACTACAGGACAGGTGGGAGCAGAGGATTCCATTTAGAATTTTAATTCCTTGCGTGGAGCAAGGTCAGAAAAAAACTGCTTTTAACAAGCACCATAAAGGGCAGCAGGAAAATGAAGCTGAGAATGTCAGTGAACCCCCACACACCTGGGCTGGGCTCTGCTGCTGTGCCTGTGAGAAATGGGGAACTGGGAATCTGGGAATGGTGGATGTTAGCTGAGCTGAGCTCGAGGGTGGGCTGTGTGCTCGGGGTGGGGCTGGGGACGGAACAGGGATTTTTTTTATTTTTTTTTAATAATGATTTTATAATTATTTTAATTTTTTTTTTAAATATCCTTCCTCAAACCAACCTGTGAGACTTAGAGCTGCTTTAGTAAAAGCATGTTTTAATTCCATCTGTACCTTTCCACGTGATGGGACTGGCTTTTTTACAGACTTTGTGTAAGCGGGATCTGCTCTGCCAGAGAAGCTTGATGCAAAATAACAAAACTTCCTTGTGTTTTTTTGGGGGGGAGTTATGCAGAAATGAATGTTTCTGCACAGAACAGCAGAAGGTTTTGTAGCTGTAAATGTGCATCTGTGAATGATCTGCAAATCCGCTGGGGCAGGGCTGGAGCAGGTGCTCCCCACTCTGAGGGTTTTGCCTGCAGCCCTGTTGCTGTTTGGTGATGTCTCTGCTGCTGCTGCCAGTGCCAGGCTTTGTTGGCAAGACTTCATTTTATGATGTTTGTGTGGGTTTAATATGGCCAACAACATCTGTCCTGAGCACTTCCTACCAGCGAGATCTTGAGAGGCTGCCAAAAAATATGGATTTCATCTCTTGGCTGTTACCAGGGTATTACAAGGGTTAATATGAAATAATCCAGCCCAATATTGGAAGGGAGCAGTGGTGAGGCACAGGCTGCTGCAGGCAGCTGCTTCCCACACCCCAGGGATGCTTTGGTGCAGAAATCCCCGAGGGAGCTGCTCCTGCCCCTCTGCCCTGCCCTGGAGCCACTTCTGGGGTCACCCTGTCCCTCTGAGGAACATTGTTCTGGTTTGGAGGACAGGTGTCTGCTAAGAAATGCAGAAGAGTCTCTTTGAAATGGAGAATGGAAACCCCCTCCTCCAAATTATTATTATAATTCTGAAATTAAGGAACTCTCAGGCAAAGATATGGGAACAGGAATAAGAGTTCTTCACTAGGAAAATTAAAATAGAAATGCAGTATCACAAAGAACAATCCCAAACCCTGCCAGAGTCAGAATCCAAGCTGACACCCGTCAGTCAGTCAGGGTGTTGGCAGCAGTCCCATTCAATGGTGGCTGCATCCTCCTGCAGGGGCAGATGTGGTTCAGCTGGAGCAGTGCTCCTGGAGAAGGGGCAGTTTCCTCTGAAGCTCCAGGGATGATGTGGAAGGGTCTGGTTTTCCTCTGGGATCCAGTGGGAAAGGCTGCTCTGGTGTTCCAAATCTCAGTTTTGATCTGGGTAGGAAAGGCTTGGCTCCTGCCCTGGCTGGAGCATCTCCCAGTGGGATGATGGAATTTTATCAGTCATGCCCTGGGACTCACTGGCCATGAACAGGAGATATCTCCTGGAGGGAGGATGGGCTGTGGGAAGATAAAGATGATTGCCCAGCTGGTTTTTAACAATGGCCCATTAACAGGAGATACCTCCCACAGAGAGAAGGATCACTGCCACACCCGGTTTTTAACTATGGCCCATGAACAGGAGATATCTCCTGGAGGGAGGATGGGCTGTGGAAAGATAAAGATGATTGCCCAGCTGGTTTAAAGATGGCCCATTAGCAGATAATATGTGCCAGGAGATCAGGGTCACTGCCCCAGCTGGTTTAACAGATGGGACAGAATTCACATTTCTGGCCACATCCTGTGCTGCAGCCCAAGACACACATCTGGAGTGACCCTGCCCCTCTGAGGCACATCTGGCTGCTGTGTCCAGCCCTGGCTGCCCAGCACAGCAGGACAGGAGCTCCTGGAGCTGCTCAGTGCCCAGGGAAGGCTGAGGGAGCTGGGGGGGCTCAGCCTGGAGAGGAGCCCCAGGGAGAGAGGCTCAGCCTGGCTGTCTCTGTCTGTCCCTGGATGTCCCTGTGTGTTCCTTTCTGTATCTGTCTGTCCCAGTGTGTCCCTGGAAGTCCCTGGATGTCCTTGTCTGTTCCAGTGTGTCCCTGTGTCTCCCAATGTGTCCCTGTCTGTCCCTGAGTGTCTCTGGCTGTCCCAGCATGTCCCTGGCTGTTCCTGGATGTCCCAGTGTGTCCCTGCCTGTCCCTGGATGTCCCTGAGTGTCCCAGTCTGTCCCAGTGTATCCCAGTCTGTCTCTGTGTGTCCCTGAGTGTCCCAGTCTGTCCCAGTGTATCCCAGTCTGTCTCTGTGTGTCCCTGAGTGTCCCAGTCTGTCCCAGTGTATCCCAGTCTGTCTCTGTGTGTCCCTGTGTGTCCCTGGGTGTCTCTTGGTGTCCCAGTGTGTCCCTGAGTGTCCATGTCTGTCCCAGTCTGTCCCAGTGTATCCCAGTGTGTCCCTGTCTGTCCCTGTGTGTCCCTGTGTGTCCCTGTCTGTCCCTGTGTCTCCCAGTGTGTCCCTGTCCGTCCATGTCTGTCCCAGTGTGTCCCTGGGTGCCTCTTGGTGTGCCAGTGTGTCTCTGAGTGTCCATGTCTGTATCTGTCTGTCCCCTGGTGCCTCTGTATGTCCCTGTGTGTCCCAGCATGTCCCTGGCTGTCCCTGGATGTCCCTGAGTGTCCCAGTCTGTCCCTTGGTGTCCCTCTATATCCCTGGATGTCCCTGTGTGTCCCTGTCTGTCCCAGTCTGTCTCAGTGTGTCCCTGGGTGTCCCAGTCTGTCCCAGTCTGTCCCAGTCTGTCCCTTGGTGTCCCTGTCTGTCCCTGAGTGTCCATTTTTGTCCCTGGGTGCAGGGAGGGCTCCGAGCAGGGCCCAGCAGTGGCACCAGGGCCGGGGGCTCCTCTGAAATCCTGACTTCCAGTCCCTGCTCCCCAGTGTGACAAGCACTTGGATAATGATCCATTGTGGCTGAGGAAAAAGTGCCATGTGCCAGCACAAGAAAATGAAATCAGTATTTAATTACTAAATATTCTACATCTAAAATTAAAAAAAAAAGCTTAAATAATTCAGTTTGATTTGGTCTAATTAGCCTGATTTCCTAGTATTTAGCCCTAATTATGTGATACATAAGCCCTAATTATGTAGTACGTATACAGTGTGCTCTCTAAAGTTAAAGATCAGAACGGATACTGACTTAAATGATAAAATATGTTAAATTATTAATTATAATTAATCTTACAAAATAGGCATAATTAGTTTAAGTACTTTAGATATTCTACTTAATAGCATTACGCATTATATGCAGGGTTTGAGCATTTTACAAATACTCTTATCCAAGGAAAATACTGGGGAGGGCTGGGATTCACTGGAGCTCTTCCCTGGCAGGCACAGGGGCCTGAGCACCCTCAGTGTCCTGTGATTTCCCATGGGATAGCAGAGCCTGGAATTCTCGGGAATCTCCTTAAATTCCTCTCAGGTTTAGCAGCTTTAATTCAATTCCCCCAGGTTTATCAGCTTTAATTCCCCCCAGGTTTCTCAGCTTTAATTCCCCCCAGGTTTTTCAGCTGTTGCTGCAGAGCTGGGCAGGGCTTGTGTCCTGCTCTGGTCCAGGAAGGTTTTTAGGGTTTCCAAATCCAGCCCTGCCTGTTCCTACAACCTGCTGTGAGTCAGACCTGCACCCTGGGCCAGGGGAAAATCTCCTGCCCATGGAATGGGATGGGATTTAAGGTCCTTCCCAACCCAACCCAGACTGGGATTCTATGGAATGAATCAATAAATGAACAAATCTGGGAGGTATTTCTGGTTCTTGCACTTTAAAGGTGTTTTCCAGCTCGTTTCAGAGACATCACCTGTGACAGTGACACCAGCTGTGACAGTGACATCACCTGTGACAGAGACATCACCTGTGACAGTGACACCAGCTGTGACAGTGACATCAGCTGTGACAGTGACATCATCCATGGCTATGATGTCACCTGTGTCTGTGGCATCATCTGTCTGTGACATCACATGTCTGTGACATAACCTGTCCATGATGTCATCTGTCCTCATGACATCACCTGTCCATGACGTCATCTGTTCATGTGACATCACCTGTGATGATGACGTCATCCATCAATGACGTCACCTGTCCATGACATCGCTTGTCTATGACATCACCCATCCATGACATCACCCGTCCATGACGTCACCTGTCCATGACATCAGCTATGTCCATGATATCACCTGTCCATGATGTCACCTGTCCATGACATCACCTGTGTCCATGACACCACCCATCCATGACATCACCCGTCCATGACATCACCAGTCCATGACGTCACCTGTCCATGACATCACCCGTGTCCATGACGTCACCTGTGTCCATGACATCACCCATCCATGACATCACATGTCCTTGACATCACTCAGTCCATGACATCACCTGTCCATGACATCACCCATCCATGACATCACCCATCCATGACATCACCTCCATGCCATCACCCGCCCACGCCAGGAGTTCCTGGGCTGTTTTTCCTTCCAGAGCAGGAACAGGTGAGCCAGTTCCAATCTCCCTTGTCCCCAGCTTGGAGCTCTCCAAGCTCTGCTCCTCCTCTGTGTCAAGGAAAGGGATCCTCCCAAGATTGGAAAAACCTTGTTTATTGGGTAAATAAACAAACATTTCTTGGCTGGGGTGTCCCACAAACCAACTGTAAACCAGAGATCTCATCCAGTGGCACATTTCCAAATACCTGAGTGGAAAAAAGCCCAACAGAATTCAATCTGCTGACCAGAGCTTTCACCTTCATGGAGGGAATTTTTCCACCAGTTCCAACAGGATGGATTTATTCCCAGAAATATTTCTCCCATCACTGGAATAGCTGTGGGTGGCAGCACAAGAGACATTTTTCCCTTTTTTCCTGTTTCCCTTTTCCCCTATTTCCCTTTTTTCCTATTTCCTTTTTTTCCTATTTCCTATTTCCCTTTTTTGCTATTTCCCTTTTCCCCTCTTTCCCTTTTTCCCTTTTTTCCTATTTCACCTCTTTTTCCCTATTTCCCTTTTCCTCTATTTCCCTCTTTCCTTTTTTTCCTATTTCCCATTTTTCCCTTTTTCTCTTTTCCCCTCTTTTCCACGTGTTTATGTACTCTTTAATCCACTATTTATTTTAGAAAATGGGTGAATATAACAAATTTTTTGTTGTTTTATTGAAACCGCCTAAGAAAAATTATTTAATACACAAAGGAATTTCTAAATCTTGGTTTAATTTTTTTTTGTATTCTGCATTACAATACGGAAAAGATCTGTCCCTCTGTCTGACTAATGTTAGTTTGATGATTATACCAATATTAACTGCTTTACTTGAGCAAGCAAAGGAAAAGTAAAATACCAGTCAGAGCAGCTGCTAATTCACAGAGTGTTGTACTCTGGTTATTAAAAATACCCAAAAGATGTACCTTGGTGGTTCAGGCTTTTGAATTAGAAGCAGAATATTAATTTAGGCCTGAAGCATGATTAAACATTGTAAGGCCCCTTAAGAATTTTCACCAAATTTTCTTGGATTTCTCTTTATTGGGTCTTCCTCGACTGTGTTTAGCCCTGTAATTGCTTTGCTCCTTTGTTGATAGGTTAAAGCACAATGTGATTTTCCCCATGTCATAATATTTAAGAGGAGGGTTCAATGTTCTGCATGTCTGATGTGCAGCTGGGGCAGCGCGGGGGGAGCGGGCTCGGCCCCTTCGGGGGAATTTTCCCTTTTTCCTGCTCCTTCTCCTTCCACTCTGCACAAGCTGTGTCCTCACAAAGCTGCCTGTGCTGCCTGGGAATTTGGGAGGGGTTTTCTGGAGCACAGAAACCCCCAATCACAGATAAACTGAAGGAAAAAAAGAGCAGCTCCTGTTTTTAGAACGTGACATTTCCCAGGTTTCTCGGGGAGAAGCAAGAGTTAAAATGCAATATTTGAAATTCTTTACTCATATGCACCAAAATAATGGTGATTTGGGCATAAAGGGGATGAAAATGGGGAAGGGAAGGGAAGGGAAGGAAGGGAAGGAAGGGAAGGGAAGGAAGGAAGGGAAGGGAAGGGAAGGGAAGGGAAGGAAGGGAAGGGAAGGGAAGGGAAGGGAAGGGAAGGGAAGGGAAGGGAAGGGAAGGGAAGGGAAGGGAAGGGAAGGGAAGGGAAGGAAGGGAAGGGAAGGGAAGGGAAGGGAAGGGAAGGGAAGGGAAGGGAAGGGAAGGGAAGGAAGGGAAGGGAAGGGAAGGGAAGGGAAGGGAAGGGAAGGAAGGGAAGGGAAGGGAAGGAAGGGAAGGGAAGGAAGGGAAGGGAAGGAAGGGAAGGGAAGGGAAGGGAAGGGAAGGGAAGGAAGGGAAGGGAAGGAAAGGAAAGGGAAGGAAAGGGAAGGGAAGGAAAGGAAAGGAAGGAAGGGAAAGGAAGGGAAGGGAAGGGAAGGAAGGGAAGGAAGGGAAGGGAAGGGAAGGGAAGGGAAGGAAAGGAAAGGAAAGGAAAGGAAAGGAAAGGAAAGGAAAGGAAAGGAAAGGAAAGGAAAGGAAAGGAAAGGAAAGGAAAGGAAAGGAAAGGAAAGGAAAGGAAAGGAAAGGAAAGGAAAGGAAAGGAAAGGAAAGGAAAGGAAAGGAAAGGAAAGAAGGCTCGAAACACAAATTGTGCAAACTGTCAGTGAGAAGTTCCATGACCAAGAACAGTGGCCAGATGTGACCAGTGGTGTTCCAGCTGTGACCAGTGATGTTCCAGCTGTGGCCAGCAGACCCTGAGCCCTGCAGAGGAAGGAACTGGGTGTCCCCTGTGCTCGGCAGCCTGGACTGGAGTGACCCTGGTTCCCCACAGCCCCCAAACCAGGATTTCAGGAGGCAGAGGAGTTGGGCTCTGATAACTACAGACAGCCAGGGAGGAAAATTTCTGCAGTGCAGACAGCCCAGGCAACCCAAAAAATACATCCTGGTCTAGTCAGCGCAGCTAACGGGCGCACTAATTAGCGGTGAAAGGAGTGCAGGCGTCTGGGGCTCTGACTCAGCAGGGACATTAAAACCCTTCAGCTCCCAGGAGGCAGCAGATGCTGGAGCTGGAGATCAGTGTCCTCTCCACCTTGAGCTGCTCTGATTCAGGCGTGGCTGGGCTGCAGTGAAGTCATGGAATACCCAAAATTCTCCTCAGGACTATCTCAGCATGTCCAAATCGAACAAGCAATCGAGTTTTAACCCTGCAAGGCACAACAGGTTATTTGTTTAAAACCTAATTGGCTGCGTTTTTATATGGAATGTGATGGGATTCCAACCTGAGCCAGATCAGCTCGTTTCCCTCATTTCCCTGTTTTCCTGTGGGCTCTGCAAGTGTGGATCTTCACACTCAGAATGACAGAGCTCAGAATTACACTCCAGCATCTTTTCCCACAGAGAATCAGGGAACAGAAACAGTAAAACTTCCAGAAGTTTTCATTTTTTCTTCTAGAAGAGTGTGTGGAAATTTGGAGTCATCCAGGTTTATCTGTTATTTGAACACTTGTAAAAATCAACATAAATTGTGTCCTGAGTTAGAGAATCCCTCCCCACGGCACACAGGCTTCACCTTCACCAGGGGCTTTTCCAAGTTGATAAATTTTATCTGGATTTTCATTACAGCAAGGAAACATTTTGCTCCTGTTGCAAATAAATCCATTTTAGGGAAAGGATGTTTCCAAAAACATGAGCTAAAATTAGTGAACAAAACAAAGAAAGTGATGCTTTGGGGTTCTAGGAGCTGTTTGAATACAGCATTTTAGCAGAAATTTAAAACCAAAGCACCCTTGCATTGCAACAAATGCACATCCAGCTCTGCATCCTTGAAGTGCAATAAATGCACATCCAGCTCTGCCCACAGCCCCTTGGAATTTCCTTTCTGGAGGTGATTCCTGCCCTGCTGGATGTAATCACTGTCACCCAGATCATGTCTGCAGTGATTCTTGTGGAGCTTGGGGCAGGATGGATTCCTTCTCCTGGGTTATGGGAATGTTGGATTTCTTCTGTTCTTCTCCAGGTTATGGGCAGGATGGATTCCTTCTCTGGGTCATGGGCAGGATGGATTCCTTCTCTGGGTTATGGGAATGTTGGATTTCTTCTGCTGGGCTTTGGGTAGGATGGATTCTTTCTCCTGATTATGGGAAGGATGGATTCATTCTCCAGGTTATGGGAATGTTGGATTCCTTCTCCTGGGTCATGGGCAGGATGGATTCCTTCTCCTGATTATGGGAAGGATTCCTTCTTCTCCAGTTTGTGGGCAGGATGGATTCCTTCTCCAGGTTATGGCAATGATGGATTCCTTCTCCAGGTTATGGGAAGGATGGATTCCTTCTGCTGGGCTTTGGGCAGGATGGATTCCTTCTCCTGGGTTATGGGAAGTATTCCTTCTTCTGCAGTTTATGGGCAGGATTCCTGCCTTCTCTGGGTCATGGGCAGGATGGATTCCTTCTCCAGGTTATGGGAATTATGGATTCCTTCTCCAGGCTTTGGGCAGGGTGGATTCCTTCTGTTTATGGGCAGGATGGATTCCTTCTCCAGGTTATGGGCAAGATGGATTTCTTCTGCTGGGCTTTGGGCAGGATTCCTGCCTTCTCCCAGGCTGTGAGCAGGATTCCTTCCTTCTCTCAGGTTCTGGACAGGATTCCTGTCTTCTCCAGGTTCTGGGCAGGATTCCTGCCTTCTCCTGGGCTTTGGCAGGATGGATTCCTTCCTTCTCCCAGGTTCTGGATGGGATTCCTCCCTTCTCCCGGGTTCTGGACAGGATTCCTCCCTTCTCCCGGGTTCTGGACAGGCTTCCTGATTTCTCCAGGTCATGGACAGAGCTCCTGCCCTCTCCCGGGCTTTGGGCAGGGTCGCTGCCTTTGGAGCCAGGCCCGATTTCCTCCCCCCTCCTGGAATGCGATGGTTCACGAGGAATGTGGGAATGAGCGGGAATAACAATGCCGCTCGGCACCGAACCTCTGCTCCGGGTGTCGCCTTTCCCTTCCTCGGTTTTCCGTGCGGAGCCGCGAATGTCCCGCCCTGGCGGTGGGGTTTCCTGGGGTTGTCTGGGGAATGCTGGGCTGGCACGGCCGGGTGCTGCTGGAGGAGCGCTGTGGCCATGGGGTGATGATCCCGGCGCTTCCAGCGGCACCGGGGTGATGATCCCGGCAGATCCCTCCGTGCCCGGGCCGGGATGCGATGGATGGACGCTGAGGGCTCTGCCAGTTCGATTAGAGCCGCTCCCAAGCACATCCCCGAGCATCCCGGGCATCCCGAGCATCCCGAGCATCCTGAGCATCCCGCACATCCCGAGCATCCCGAGCATCCTGAGCATCCCGAGCATCCCGAGCATCCCGAGCATCCCGAGCATCCCGAGCATCCCGAGCATCCCGGGCATCCCGAGCATCCCGAGCATCCCGGGCATCCCGCACATCCCGCGACATCCCACACATCCCGGCATCCTGGCATCCCGAGCATCCCGAGTCATCCTGGGGCATCCGAGCATCCTGTCACATCCCAGGCATCCACACATCCTGAGCGAGCATCCCGAGCATCCTGAGCATCCCCAGAGCATCCCGGATTTGTCCTGGGCATCCCGAGCCCTGTCCATGCCAGGGAAAAGCCGGATTTATCCCGGGAATGAGCCCTGTCCATGCCAGGAACATCCCGAGCATCCCGGGAATCCGAGCATCCTGTCACATCCCGGGCATCCCGGGCATCCCGAGCATCCTGAGCATCCCGAGCATCCCTGCCCGTGCTGGGATACGTCCCCTGCCCTGCCCTGTACCAGGGAAAAGCCGGGATTTGTCCTGGGAATGAGCCCTGTCCATGCCAGGGAAAAACCGGGATTTGTCCCGGGAATGAGCCCTGTCCATGCCAGGGAAAAGCCGGGATTTGTCCTGGGAATGAGCCCTGTCCATGCCAGGGAAAAGCCGGGATTTGTCCTGGGAATGAGCCCTGTCCATGCCAGGGAAAAGCCGGGATTTGTCCCGGGAATGAGCCCTGTCCATGTCCGGGAAAAACTGGGATTTGTCCCTGGAATGAGCCCTGTCCATTCCAGGGAAAAACCGGGATTTGTCCCGGGAATGAGCCCTGTCCATACCAGGGAAAAACTGGGATTTATCCAGGGAATGAGCCCTGTCCTGTGCCAGGGAAAAGCCGGAATTTGTCCCGGGAATGAGCCCTGTCCTGTGCCAGGGAAAAACCGGGATTTGTCCTGGGAATGAGCCCTGTCCTGTGCCAGGGAAAAGTCGGGATTTGTCCTGGAATAAGCCCAGCCCAGTGCCAGGGAAAAACTGGGATTTGTCCTGGGAATGAGCCCTGCCCTGTCCTGTACTGGGAAAAACCGGGATTTGTTCCGGGAATGAGCCCTGTCCATGCCAGGGAAAAGCTGGGATTTGTCCAGGGAATGAGCTCTGTCCTGTACTGGGAAAAACTGGGATTTGTCCTGGGAATGAGCCCTGTCCATGCCAGTGAAAAACTGGGATTTGTCCTGGGAATGAGCCCTGTCCATGCCAGGGAAAAACTGGGATTTGTCCTGGGAATGAGCCCTGTCCATGTACTAGGGAAAAACTGGGATTTGTCCTGGGAATGAGCCCTGTCCATGCCAGGGAAAAACTGGGATTTGTCCCGGGAATGAGCCCTGTCCATTCCAGGGAAAAACCGGGATTTGTCCCGGAGCCCGCCGTGTGAGGATCCCAGCGGGAAGGAGCCCAGCAGGACGGGCAGAATCTGTGGAAATTCAGCATTTCATGTTAAAAAATGTAGGGCAGGGAAAAAAAAGAATCCCAAGCAGGATTTACACAGCATTTCACGGCAGTTTTCTGTGTTTTCTGGCTCCCACCACTGCCTTGGACACTTTGGGACGATCCAAATTCATAAAACCAACAAAAAGCTGAAAGTTCGTGGAATTTAGGGAATCACTGTCTTTTAAACTGGGTTTATTTTAAAGTGCAGAGAAAGTGCAGAACTGCTGCCTGTTGCACTCCTCCACGCTAAATATTTTATTTTTGCCTACTGGTCCTTTTTATCCTTCTGCCTCACTCTTGAGTCCCGAGGGAAATGTGTGCCTGGGGGCGTGAGGAGCACACACAGGATCCGTATTTAACGTGGGCTGCTTTAATAATTCCCACTGCTAGGAACCCTTGCCAGTATGGAAATAGGCTGCCAGCTAGAAGGAAAAAAAAAAAAAAAATCCCATTTCTGGAAAAATAATCAAATATTTCGGCTGCACCCTGCACTTTTTGGAGTTTCACAGGGAGAACTCCTCTGCCCATCTGAATTTAACTTCCCCAATTATACGGAAATATGAGGTTTATATTAAAATTATATCTGGATATTTCTGTGGCACACTCCCATCACTGCTCTCTGCCAAGATGCTGCAAAGGATGGAGTGAAAACGATGTTGGAATAATTAGTGGATGGAACCAGAGCAGTGAAAGAGCACAGAAAAAGTCAGAAAAACCCCAAACCCCGTGAGCAGAAACTTGGGCTGGCTCCATATATAAAAAATAAAATATATATTTGTGTGGGTTTATATGATACATATATGTGTGTTTATTTGTGTATTTATACATCTATCATGTAGATAATATCTGTATATTTTATATATCCACTCACAGGTATTAAATGCAGATCCCTGCACATCACACAGGGTAAGAAAGGTCTTTTTGAGCACTGAGTAAATATTTAAATATTTTTAAATACTTTTAAAATTCATGTTTAAATACCCCACCATCATAGCTGGAAGGAAAAATTAAACCAGTTTAAAAGTTCTTCACCCTCCAAACGTAGCCCTTTTGCCCTTTACATTCCCTCTTTTTTTAAAAAAAAACCCTTATATAAATATAGTTCTAGAGCATCATGATTGGAATTCCCAGGGGGGATTTTTGTGGCACTCAGAGCAAATGTGGTTGACACTTGTTCTTTGTTACCCTTGGGCTACGGTTTTGATCCTCGACTGAATGGATTTATCCCTGTCAGCACAAGGAATTTCACACTCTTGTCCTAAGTCCATTCTCCAGCCCTTCCTGGTGAGGAAATGCAGAACGTTCGGGTGCTCCGTGTTTCAGGCAGATTTGGGAATTTAAAGAAGGAATTCCACGAAATCCTGACCCCACCCTCCCCATCCCTGGCAATAAACGCTCTGCCGTTCCCCCACCTTTGCTTTATTATTTTTTAATTTTTTTCCCCTTTTCATGTGTGGATGGGAGGCACACGAAACTCTAAACAGCCACGGGGAAATAATTGGTATGGAGCTGGAGAAGCTTAATTTTGATGAAGCAATTAGCGGCTGTTTCCTGATTGCTCTCAGAGCCGTGAAGAGGAGGTGAAGAAGATCGTGCCGCCTCTCTCAATTCCCAGCCCTTCCCCAGCTCCCCAGACCTTTTGCCCTCCTATTTGGACACAGCCAAAGTTGCTTTGAATTTTTTCAGAAAGTGTCTTGTGACCATGGATTCTCCAGAAGGTTAAACATAAATTAGTCATAAAGCCAACAAAAGGGAGAGGAAAAAGAGGCTCGGTGATTCTCGGCCAAATTTCTCCCTTTTCAAACTGCTGGGGGTTAAGTAGAACCAAGAAAAGCAGAATTCTAGTTCCCTTTTCAAATAATAATAATAATAATACCAATAATACCAACAATAATAATAATAATAATAGTAATAAAGTCTTTGGTGCCATTTATAGCCTCCAACACTAATGTGGTGCTGCAGATCTGAGCGGTGTTTAAGACAACAAAGTGCTGTTTGATAGGGGAGCCTTTCTGTGGAGCAGCTCCTCTTCCTGCCTTTGATGGGCAATGCTTCATTTAATCAATTATTCATCAAAGGTCGGGCATTCTTCTTATACATTTAGGGAAAAACTAAAAGATGCCTTTCCTGGCTTTCTTGTTTGAATGAAAGTTTAAATAGAATGTGGAAACAGTCGCTTTTGAAGGGGGGAAAAAAAAAAAAAAAATCCCACAGCTTGGAGAGCTCGCGGTGTCGAGCGCCTGAGCAGGATTTGCGTCTTTGGGAAAGGAGAGGAGGGGGAAAAAATAGAAATTCCAGAGTTCTGCAGCTCAGCCAAAGGTTCCGGGAGGGTTCTGCCAACTCCTCCAGGAGCAGGAGCGGTGATGTGCCTGGGCTGGGGCTGCGCTGGGGGCAGCAGGGCTCGGGATGGGTCTGGGGAGCATCTTGAGCAGTTGGGAACATTTGGCAGCTTCGCACGGAAAAAAAAAAAAAAAAAAAAAAAAAAGAAGACTGCTGGGGAAGCTGAGCGGCTGCTAATTAGCAGCACTGAACTGTGGGTAAGGACAGTGGATTTTAATGTGAGAGGAATTCTACAATAACCACCCCGGTGAAGGGAATAGCAGGAAATGCTCCCGAGCTGACCCTCGTGGCAATCTGAGCTGCACGTTGCAATAATCCTGTAAATTACTCGGCTTTTTTATCCAGGAACTTGGAGTTAATTAGTAATTTAACATTCCTCCACGCTATTAAATGTCTTTCTTGCATTATATTATGTTGTTTCATGGTCCTACCTTAACACTAATGGGGTTTAGTTCTATTTTCTCCAAACAGTAACAGTAAAATAAAACCGAGCTGGAAAATTAATTAGTTCTCTTTTACCTTTGATTTACCTGTTAGGAACAATTAAGTGGCAGAGTAGAGGTTTGGAGTGGTACGAGGCTCCCTGGAGATGAATGGGTTCCTGGGAAGTGCTGCTGGAGAGGGGCTGAGGATCAGGAGGGGGTGAAGGGCTGAGAGGGGCCAGGGCAGGAGGGGAGGCAGCCCCTCGTCCTGTGTCCTTTAACCTTTTATCCCTGTTTCCTTATTCTGGTATCCCTGTCCCCATTTTATCCCTGTGTCCCCTCATCCTGTGTCCCTGTGTCCTTTTATCCCTGTATCCCTTTTTCCTTGTATCCCTGTGTCCCTGTATTATCCCTGTGTCCCCTCTTCCCTGTGTCCCTGTGTCCCTTAACCTTTTATCCCTGGGTTTCCTTATTCTGGTATCCGTGTCCCCATATTATCCCTGTGTCCCCTCACCCTGTGTCCTTTATCCTTTTATCCCTGTGTTTCCTTATTCTTGTATCCCTGTGTCCCCATATTATCCCTGTGTCCCCTCGTCCTGTGTCCTTTATCCTTTTGTCCCTGTGTCCCTCTATCCTTGTATCTCTGTGTCCCTGTATTATCCCTGTGTCCCCTCATCCCTGTGTCCCTGTGTCCTTCTCATCCTTGTGTCCCTTTCTCCTTTTATCCCTGTGTCCCTGTGTCTCTATATCCTTGTATCCCTGTGTCCTTTTATCCTTTTATTCCTGTATCCCTGTATCCCCTCATCCCTCTGTCCCTGTATCCTTTAATTCCTGTATTCCCTCATCCCTGTGCCCCTGTATCCTTTAATTCCTGTGTCCCCTCATCCCTGTGTCCCTGTATCCTTTAATTCCTGTATCCCCTCATCCCTTTGCCCCTGTATCCTTTAATTCCTGTATTCCCTCATCCCTGTGCCCCTGTATCCTTTAATTCCTGTATCCCCTCATCCCTGTGCCCCTGTATCCTTTAATTCCTGTATTCCCTCATCCCTTTGCCCCTGTATCCTTTAATTCCTGTATTCCCTCATCCCTTTATCTTTGTGTCCCTGTGTCCCTGTGTCCCTGTGTCCCCTCATCCCTGTGTCCCTGCACCCCTGGGCTCCTGGAGCAGCTCTGTTCTCCAGCTCTGGAGTTGTGCAGTTTGTTCCTCCAGGTTCCGTCCTTGCAGCTGCAAGGAACCCGGGGCTTGTTTGGAGTATCCAACACCTGAACTGGGATCTGAGGGAAACTTTGGGATAGAATTCCAGAGGGAATCAGGTGAAGGAGCCTCTCCCACGTTAATCCAGCCCTAACTCAAATTTGGAGTGCATTTTTCTCTCCCTTCCTCCTCCACATTCTGGCTCAGCTGCAAGGTTTGCTTCATTTGAAAGCCAGCAGAGATCTTGGGTTGATTAGGCCAGGTTTGGGATTGGGGTTTATTTAGCCAGGTTTAGGTTTGGGTTGATTAGGCCAGGTTTGGGATTGGGGTTTATTTAGCCAGGTTTAGGTTTGGGTTGATTGAGCCAAGTTTGAGTTTTGGTTATTAAGTCAGGTTTGGGATTTGGGTGATTAAGCCAGGTTTGAGTTTTGGTTTTTAAGCCAGGTTCAGGATTTGGGTGATTAAACCAGGTTCAGGATTTGGGTGATTAAGACATTTTTGGGATTTGGGTGATTAAGCCAGGTTCAGGATTTGGGTGATCAAGCCAGGCTTTTCAGTGGCATTTTCTACCCCTCCAGGGTTTCCATTCCCTATGGAGGAAGTTCCCATTCCCTATGGGATGAGTTCCCATTCCCTATGGAGGAAATTCCCATTCCCTATGGGATGGGTTTCCATTCTCTATGGGATGGGTTTCCATTCCCTATGGGATGGGTTTCCA
This sequence comes from Luscinia luscinia, assembly GCA_034336685.1. Classification (NCBI taxonomy): domain Eukaryota; kingdom Metazoa; phylum Chordata; class Aves; order Passeriformes; family Muscicapidae; genus Luscinia; species Luscinia luscinia. Next base: position 965,000 of record CM067614.1, read on the forward strand.
TTCCCTATGGAGGAAGTTCCCATTCTCTATGGGATGGGTTCCCATTCCCTATGGGATTGGTTTCCATTCCCTATGGAGGAAATTCCCGTTCCCCATGGGATGGGTTCCCATTGCCCATCAGATAGGTTCCAATTGCCTACAGGATGAGCTCCCATTCCTCCAGTAGTGAGGCAGGGCCTGAGGAGCTCGGGAAGGGCTGAATCCCACACAAAACAGAATCCCACACAAACCTGTACCCCTGTACCCGTGTATCCCTGTGTCCCAGTACCCCTATATCCCCTGTACCCCTCTATCCCTGTATCCTGTATCTCTGTTTCCCTGTATCCTGTATCCCTGTACCCCTGTATCCCCCATCCCTGTATCCCTGTACCCCTGTATCCCCCATTCCTGTATCTCTGTACCCCTGTATCCCCCATCCCTCTATCTCTGTACCCCTGTATCCCCCATCCTTCTATCCCTGTACCCCTGTATCCCCCATCCCTGTATCTCTGTACCTCTGTATCCCCCATCCCTCTATCCCTGTACCCCTGTATCCCCCATCCCTCTGTCCCTGTACCCCTGTATCCCCCATCCCTGTACCCCTGTACCCCTGTATCCCCCATCCCTCTATCCCTGTACCCCTGTATCCCCCATCCCTGTATCTCTGTACCTCTGTATCCCCCATCCCTCTTTCCCTGTACCCCTGTATCCCCCATCCCTGTATCTCTGTACCCCTGTATCCCCCATCCCTGTATCCCTGTACCCCTGTATCCCCCATCCCTGTGTCCCTCTATCCCTGTACCTCTCTATCCCTGTGTCCCTATATCTCCCATCCCTCTCCCTGTACCCAGCTCTCTCTCCAGCTTCTCCCTCTCCCATCCCAAGCCCGTCCTTCCCCGCTGGACTGGAGCTGCCATAAAAAATTCATGGCAGCTTGGGGAGGTTTGTGCGTGCGTGCCCTGCCCATTGTCAGGCGGCGGAGAGCGCGGGGCAGGCCGAGCCCAGCCCGGGATTTATTTACTGCCGGCGCTCCGGCCCTTCAAAGGGCCGCGACAATGCGGTGACAATGCGGTGACACCGGGTCAGCGGCGCCGCGGCTCCTCGGGCGGGATTGCTGCGCTGCCGAGGAGGAAGTGACTGAAACCTCTTTTTCTCATCACTGTCTGCTCTGATTGATGGCTCGCTGGTCACACTCAACGTGCCCTTTTTAAATAATTCACGATGTCATCACAGCACCAGTTTATAACTGGCCTGTTATTTTTACCTTTGTTCACTCACTAACAGGAGATTCCATAAATTAACTACTCGGGGCTTTGGGAGCCTTAGGACTGGGTGAAACCTTCCTTTTCTTATTTTAGTTTATTTTTTTTTGCACTTTCAAAGCCTTCCTGCACACTGCAGCAAAGATTTTTTCAAAAGCCACAGGCCCCGGGTGTGATAATTCATTAAAAACCAGCTTGGAAAATCAATAAATTCCTCTTGACGACATTAATTAAAATATAAGGAAATGCCCAAAATGAGGCAGCCACATTCACCGGGGCTGGGATGAGTTAATCCCTCACGGTTTGGACATCACAAATTCCCGCTGGAAGTTCGGGATGAGAACTGGCCACTAATTGATGCCGAGTGCTGCTCTCTGCCTGGGCTGGAAATAATCCAAATAACCACAGCTCCAATTGGAGCCTTGAATTCTTTCAGCAGCAGTTAATGGGTAAAATATTGGATAATGCACTTTGCAGATCAGATTCTATTTGCTCAGCTCTGGGATTGGGGCTGGGTCACCCAGATTAGGCGCTGCCTGAGTTTTTATCCTCTCATGGGCGGTGGGAAGTGGCTCCTAATTAATGGATGCCAGGATTAATCACTGGGATTCCTCCGGCCTCTCTCCTGAGAAGACTTCGGGCAGTTTTTAGGTTGTTTCAGTTGGTTTTTATTCAACAGCTGGCGGTAAAAGTCTGATTTACCCTTAAAAAATGTGATTTATCCTTAAAAAATCTGATTTATCCACCCCCTGTGAGTCCCCAGAGCCCTGTGCCTGCCCCAGGGGATTCCTGAGCACGGGGTTCCCAGCAGGAGAGGGATTTCAGGGATTTTATCACACTCTGCTCTCACCCCAGCAAAGTTTCTGCATTCGGGTGGATTTTGGGCGGTCAGAGGAACTTCATCAGGGACTGTGGGGTTGGGATGGGAATTTCACCCCTGTTTGGGACAGCTGGGGGCAGCCAGAGCAGGACTTCACCCTGGGGCTTATTCCCTGATCTGGCTCCAGACCTGCAGCAGCTCCTGGGATGTTCTTTGGGAATGGGGAATTTCAGAAAATCAGAAACCCCCGGGGTGCAGAGCCCAGACCCCAAAAATGCCCTGGAGGGGGCAGGGCGTGAGAGCAGCGAGCCAAAAACGGAATAAACTGCGTGAAATTTCTGCTGGGGCCTGGGAGATTTCTCACCCTGGATTTGCTGCTCTAGTCAAAATATTTGTGGTTTTTTTATTTTCTTTGATTTTTTTTTTTTTTTTTTTTTTTATACTTTGGAATTATTTTATTTTCAGTTTGGCTAGTTTGGGTTTTTGGTTCAATTTGTTTTTATGGTTGTTATTTTGAGTCCTTTTTTCTTTTTTTTTTTAAAGTTGGTGATGCTCTTGTTTTATTTTTTGTTTGTTTTCATTTTGTTGTTTTTACTTCTTTTTTTTTCTTTTTTTTTTTTTTTGTTGGTGGTGATTTTGTGGGGCAGTTTTGTTTGGTTTGTTTTTATTGTTGCTTTGATTTCTTTCTGTGGCTTTTTTCCTTGCCGTTTGTGTGGAGTTTTTTGCCTGGTTTGTTTTTATTTTTGTTGCTGCTTTGAGTTATTTTTACTGTTATTTATTTTTTTTATTATTTAGTTGGTGGCATTTTTGTGGGTTTTTTGCATGGTTTGTTTTTATTTTTGTTGCTGTTTTGAGTTGCTTTTTCTGGTTTTTATTTGTTTTTATTTAGTTGGTGATATTTTTGTGGGGTTTTTTTGTATGGTTTGTTTTTATTTTTGTTGCTGTTTTAGTTACTTTTTCTGGTGTTTTTTTTTTTAGTTTGTGATATTTTGTGGGCTTTTTTTTTTGCATGGTTGTTTTTAGTGCTGTTATTTTGAGTTCTTTTTTTCTGTTTGGCTTTTTGTTTTGGGAATTTTTTGGGGTTTTTTTGTTGTTGCTGACACTTTTATGGGTTTTTATGATATTTTTTTCTGGTTTTCTTTTAATTTTTTCTTTTGGGGATTTTTTTTTGTTTTTTTTGTTGTTGCTGACACTTTAATTGTGTTTTTATGATGTTTTCCTCTATTTTGCTGTGGTTTTTTTGTCTCTCTGAGCTTCTGTTTCCAAGCCCATCCCTGATCCCCACCAGGGGCAGAGCTGATGCTCAGCCCCTGGTTTTTTTTTTTTTTCTTGATTTATTTTTACTGCTGTTATTTTGAGTTATTTTTTGTTGCTGACAATTTTATGGTGTTTTTATGATGTTTTCCTCTGTTTTTCTCTTTTTTATTTTTTCTTTTGGGGATTTTTTTTTGGTTTTATGTTTTTTTGTTTTTTTGGTTTTTTGTTGTTGTTGTTGTTGTTGTTGCTGACACTTTAATTGTGTTTTTATGACGTTTTCCTCTGTTTTTCTCTTTTTTATAGTTTCTTTTGGGGATTTTTTTGGGTTTTTTTTGTTTTTGTTTTTGTTTTGTGGTTTTTTGTTGTTGTTGTTTCTGACACTTTAATTGTGTTTTTATGATGTTTTCCTCTGTTTTTATCTTTTTTATTTTTTCTTTTGGGGATTTTTTGGGTTTGTTTTTTTTGTTTTTTTTTGTTTTTGTGGGTTTTTTGTTGTTGTTTCTGACACTTTTAATTGTGTTTTTATGATGTTTTCCTCTGTTTTTCTCTTTTTTATTTTTTTCTTTTGGGGATTTTTTTTGGGTTTTGTTTTTTTTGTTTTTTTTGTTTTTGTGGGTTTTTTGTTGTTGTTTCTGACACTTTAATTGTGTTTTTATGATGTTTTCCTCTGTTTTTTCTCTTTTTTTATTTTTTTACTTTTGGGGATTTTTTGGGTTTTTTTGTTTTTTGGGGGTTTTTTTGGTTTTTGTTGTTGTTGGTGGTGGTGGTGGTGGTGGTGGTGGTGGTGGTGGTGGTGTTTCTGACACTTTAATTGTGTTTTTATGATGTTTTCCTCTGTTTTTTTCTTTTTTTATTTTTTACTTTTGGGGATTTTTTTGGTTTTTTTGTTTTTTGTTTTTTTGGGTTTTTTTGGGTTTTTTTGTTTTTTTGTTTTTTTGTTGTTGTTGTTGTTGTTTCTGACACTTTAATTGTGTTTTTATGATGTTTCCTCTATTTTGCTGGTTTTTTTTGTCTCCCCGAGCTTCCCTTCCCAAGCCCATCCCTGCTCCCCACCAGGGCGGAGCTGATGCTGACGGGGGGTCATTACCAAAGAGCCGAGCTCAGAACGAGCCGAGGCGAACCCGAAAGCTGCGATAAGAGCCGGGCGACCCAACCCCATTTGCTCCTCCTCCCAACAGCCCAGAGTGGCCAGAAATAAATCACAGAATTGAAAGAAGGATAAAACAACGCACAGTGACTTCCATGAGAACATAAAAATGACATTATTTGTTCTTTTTTATACGTATATTTTGATTTTTCAGTATTTGGTTGTTGATTTTAAAATATCACAATCCCAGTTTGGTTCCCACCAGCCCTGCCCAGGCACGGAAATGCGGGAAAATCCCAACATCTGGTACCCAAATCCCATTTGCTCCTCCTCCCAACAGCCAGAAATTAATCACGGAATTGCAAGAGGGATAAAACAACACAGAGTCACCTCCATGAGAATATAAAAATGACATTATTTTTTTTTTAATACATGTATTTTAAATTTTTTTCAGTATTTGGTTATTGTTTTTAGAAATATCTCAATCCCAGTTTGGTGCCCATCAGCCCTGCCCAGGCACGGAAATGCAGAACACCCCAACATCTGATACCCCAAACCCCAATCCCATTTGCTCCTCCTCCCAACAGCCCAGAGTGGCCAGAAATAAATCACAGAATTGAAAGAGGGATAAAACAACGCACAGTCACTTCCATGAGAACATAAAAATGGCATTATTTGTTCTTTTTTATACATATATTTTATTTTGTTTCAGTATTGGGTTATTGTTTTTAGAAATATCTCAATCCCAGTTTGGTTCCCATCAGCCCTGCCCAGGCACAGAAATGCAGAACACCCCAACATCTGATACCCCAAATCCATTTGCTCCTCCTCCCAACAGCCAGAAATTAATCACAGAATTGCAAGAGGGATAAAACAACACACAGTGACTTCTATGAGAACATAAAAATGACATTATTTGGTTTTTTTTAATACATAAAATTAATTTTTTTTCAGTATTTGGTTGTTGATTTTAGAAATATCTCAATCCCAGTTTGGTGCACTGTGAGTTTAGGGAGTTACCTAGAAAAGAAAAACTTATTTTAGTCTTGACAATTTCAAAATTCCTCCCTTGTATTCAGGGACGAAAAAAGCAAAGTAGGGAAATAAAGAATCTGCAGGAAATATATAAAACACAAATAAAGGAGATAAAGAAAATATAAATTGATCTTCTGGGGGCATAAAAAGAAAAGGTGAAATGTTGACTCTGTAGCTCAGAACTGCACGACTCTTGCCAGGTTTAAAATATTCCTGGGTGCTTGGGCTTTATCTCATTTTATTTTCCAGCAGGATTTAGAAGGTAAAAATACTAATGTATATCTAAAAAAATATTATATTATATCATATATATTGTACATTGTATATTGAATATGGGATATACTATTGTATATATTTTATATCTTATATCTATCTTATATCTTATATTTTATATCTTATATCTATCTCATATCTTATATCTTTTACATATTTTGTATCTTTTATATCTTATATATCTTATATCTCATATCTATCTAATATCTTATATCTTTTATATCTTTTATATCTTTTATATCTTATATATTTATATCTTATCTCTTATATCTTATATAATATCTAATATCTTATATAATCTTTTATCTTATATCTATCTTATATCTTATATCTTATATCTCATATCTTATATCTCATATCTCATAGCTCATATCTCATATCTTATATCTTATATAGTATATCTTATATCTATCCCATATCTTTTATATCTTTTATATCTTATATCTTATATAATATCTAATATCTTATATAATCTTAAATCTTATATCTCATATCTCATAGCTTATATCTCATATCTTATATCTATCTTATATCTTATATCTTATATCTTATATCTTATATCTTATATCTTATATCTTATATTTAGTTTTGTAGGGTTTTTGTATGGTTTTATACAGTTTTGTAGGGTTTTCGTATGGTTTTGTAGGGTTGTATATGGTTTTATACGGTTTTGTAGGGTTTTTGTATGGTTTCATGTGGTTTTGTAGGGTTTCTGTAGGGTTTTGTATGGTTTCATGTGGTTTTGTAGGGTTTCTGTAGGGTTTCTGTAGGTTTTGTAGGGTTTCTGTAGGGTTTCTGTAGGGTTTCTGTAGGGTTTCTGTAGGGTTTCTGTAGGTTTTGTAGGGTTTCTGTAGGGTTTCTGTAGGGTTTTGGATGGTTTCTGTAGGGTTTCTGTAGGGTTTCTGTAGGGTTTCTGTAGGTTTTGTAGGGTTTCTGTAGGGTTTCTGTAGGGTTTTGGATGGTTTCTGTAGGGTTTTCTAGGGTTTTGTTTGGTTTTGTACGATTTTTTAGGGTTTTTGTGGGGTTTTTAGGGTTTGCTCCTCTCCCCCTGCTAAGGCTTCCACTCTCTCCACAACCCCAAGGCACGGGGCAGCTCTGGGCTGTTCCCTGCTGAACCCCTGCTGCCCTTCTCCCATCTGCAGCACGGCTCACCCCGGCTGGGAGGGATTCCCCATGTCCTGGGAATATCCCTGATCCCACAAAAATCCTTTTGCTGGTTCCATCCCCTCGTGCTCTGCCCAGTGAATGATTCCTGCTGCAGGCACAGCCTCGCTCCCACCAGGGGCAGCACTTTGTTTTCATATTGGTAAACGCAATTTCATTTCATTTTGGTGGGAATAGGAAGGTGGAGATGCTGGATCAGAGCAAGGGATGAACTTTCCCATCTCGTTTTTTCCAGGATCTGCTGTTCCTGCCTCAGCTCCCTGTTCAGACCCAGCTGCCAGAGGGGCAGAGGCTCCAGGTGTGAGTGCAGGAGGAGGGGCTGCTCTTTGCGAGAGAAGTCCATGTCTGGCTGTTCCATTCAGAGAATTCCACGATTCCATAAAAAATTATATTTCTTTTTATCCATCCTTTTCTTAGCAGGGATCAAACACCAAACTTAGGTTGAGCTTTCCCCCCTCAGAAAGGAGATGAAGGTGAGGATGAGGAAGCCCACGCCTGGGGGTCTGGGGGACACACCCAGCAGGAATTTGGGGCTCTGCTCCCCCTCCCACGAGTCCCTGTGGGGGGCTGCAGACCCCAGACTGGCCAGCTCGGGATGTGCCCTCCCCTTCCTCATGGATACCCGTGCTCCATGTGGAGTTATCCAGCGTGCCCCGAGGGGGGATTTATCCCTCGGGAGGGATTTATCCCCAGTGAGGAGCTCTGGGCAATCAACTCTGAACAAACACCTTCTATCTGGAGGATTTTTAGTTTGTATAGGAGAAGAAAACTTTTTCTACCCACCAAAAACCAGGATGCTCAGCACCTCCCTGAGCAGCGTGGCTGCTGGAAAAGGACATTTCCTGCCCCTGTCCCACCTGTGCTGGCAGCAGCGGAGCCTCTCCCAGCCTGGAGCAGGCAGCACTGCTCAGGTGGGATGCTCCGGGTGCCCAGGGACATCCCGGCTGTCCCCAAACCTGGCGGCAGCAGGAACAAACCCCCCCGTGCAGCCCAGTGCAGAGGCTCGGCGTGGAAAATCGGGGCTGCAGCACCTGAATCGCCGTCCTTAGTTTATGAAAATTATAATTATTTTGATTTCAGTCCGCAGACAGCTTGAAATGTTGCAAAACTCTGCAGGTGCTCTCGGTTATAACAAAACCCCAGAACAGATGGTGCAAGGTACCAGGCCAGCTCAAGGGATTAAACGCAAGGCTTTTGAAATTTAAAATTAAAGCTGGGTGATCTTGGGAAAATGTACCTGCCAAACAAGCTCGCTTAAAAAAAAAAAAAAAAGAAAAAGTTCTCCAAGTTCTCCATACAGGCTGATTTAAATTCAAATGAGACAAAAATTGGGCACTTTAAAAGTGCTTAAGAGAGGATTAAAAATCCACGAGCGGGAAGAAATGGGATGGATAGGAAGCGTTTGTTGCGGGTTTTTGGTGGCGAAAATCACATTCCCTCTTGGTTTGCTGGGGAGTGTTTCGGTGCCTGGTGGGGAAAGGCTCAGCCGACCGTCCCTGGCCATTGTCCGAGGCCCACGGGCACGCCCCGAGCTCGGCGCTGGGTGGCAGAGCCGGTCCCCCGGTGCCACCCCGGCGTCGCCGGGCGCCCATCCCGGCGGCTTCGCTCTGTTTTGGGGTGTAAAATCCACCCGAGGGTTCATCCATCCCAGCTGCGGCCCGGAGAGCGCCGGGCCGGGGATGGAGCCCCTGCTCCAGATGTCCCCTTTGTCCCCAGCATTGTCCCCCCTTCCCGCTCCCCCTGGCACCGGGACATTGTTTTGCGCGTCGGTTTTTTGCTTTAAATCGCTCTTAATCGCCGGCCCGGTGGGGGCATTGAGGCTCACAATGGGCAGAGAGCCCCCGGGGTGGAAAAGCCGCAATCTGCCCGGCTTTGATGGCCTTGTTGGCCGGAATTTGGGACTCCAGCGAACACTCCGCCGCAGCTCCATTGAAAGCAGAAAGGGCTGGCACAGCCCGCGACGCTGCCCGGTGTTTGCTGGAGCCTTTGTTAACGTGCGAGATAACCTATTAATCACAACTTTTATATTCATATGCAAAACGTGCCTGGAGGACAATTTAATCGTTTATTACAAGCGCTTGCTGTATTTACTTTGCCTTTCCCTTCCCTCTCATTAAGGGAGAGGGAAAAGGGACTCGGGATGGGCGCCCTGGAAAAGGGAAAAACTGCGCGAAGTTTCAGCCCGCGCCGTGTTTTGATAAGGATTTGAAAGTCAGCGTGATTAAAGTAATTGAAAGATCCTCTCTTATTTTTCCTGCCCGTTCCTGTCTCGTCTTGTCACATTAAAGGTTTTTAAGGACTTTAATTAGGTGTGTTGGTTACGGCGCCGACAGAGAGCAGCCCTGTCCACGCCCAGCCCCTTGATGGGAGATGATCACTCTGGCAGGTACAGGCTGGCAAGCTGAACCGGTATAAATTAACTAGGAAAGGTTAAATTAGAGTAAAATGAGGAGTGTAGACCAATCTAGGAAGCAAAGGCAGTTGTGAGCCGGTGCCTGTTCTGCCTTGTGCCCTCAGAATAACTGCACGGAGAGCTCGGGATTGGGAGGATTCTCCGTGAGGATCAGCGTTAATTGTTTCCTTGTAAATAAATTCGGATGTGGGAAGATGAGTCAGGGCTGGGAACTCTCGGGGAGGACAGGGAGAGGCTTGCACAAAACTTGGTTTTCTGAGCAGTGCAGAGAGGTGGATTTTGGAAGGGTTGTGCAGAAAGAAAGGGAACAAACACTGGGAGGGCTCCGAGCGGGGCAGAGCAGAGGAAGCAAAGGGATGGAGGGAGATTCTGTGCAGCCACCTTCAGCCTGAGCCTGAGGCCTGGAGTGTCCCTGTCCTGTGTCCCTGTCCCTGTGTGTCACTGTCCTGTGTGTCACTGTCCTGTTCTTGAGGCCTGGAGTGTCCCTGTCCTGTGTCCCTGTCCCTGTGTGTCCCTGTCCTGTGTCCCTGTCTCTGTGTGTCACTCTCCTGTGCCTGTGGTCTGGAGTGTCACTGTCCTGTGTCCTTGTCCCAGTGTGTCCCTGTCCCTGTGTGTCACTCTCCTGTGTCCCTGTCCCAGTGTGTCACTGTCTTGTGTCCCTGTCCCTATGTGTCCTGTGCCTGTGGCCTGGAGTGTCACTGTCCTGTGCCCATGGCTCCATATGCCACTGTTCTGTTCCCCAGTGTGTCACTGTCCTGTGCCTGTGTCCCTGTGTGTCACTGTCCTGTTCCCCAGTGTGTCACTGTCCTGTGTCCCTGTCCCAGCGTGTCACTGTCCTGCTCCCCAGTGTGTCACTGTCCTGTGCCTGTGTCCCTGTGTGTCACTGTCCTGTGTCCCTGTCCCAGCGTGTCACTCTCCTGTTCCCCAGTGTGTCACTGTCCCACGCCCCCAGTGTGTGTCCTGTGCCCGTGGCCACAAGCCCAGGGGATCCTCTGGCCCGTTTCCCCACCCTGCCATCACTCCCCAGCCACCACTTCCCAGGCACAGAGCTGGAATTTGTCCCAGAGCATCCCAGCTCCAGGGGACAACCTTGGCTGGGACCCACCTTCAACACCCCTTGGAGTCAGCACCGTGGGTTTGGGATGAACCTTGGGGTGCTTTTCAGTGGTCAGGACCAAAAAAAAAAAAAAAGGCAGTGTTATTGCAATGTAGAAATGCTAATTTTAAAATGTTTTTGTTAGTTTTTATTATATTTAAATTATTCTCTGGCACATGGCAAGAGGGGATCACCACTGGATGGTTCTGGATCACTTTTTAAACTCTCCTGTAGGGCTGCTGAACCATGCAAACAAACAGAGGTGGGTCCTACTCTTTATCTGAATTAAAAAAGCAACACTCCTTGTTGTGTTTTATCAGGATGTCTCTTTGGTTGGGTATTCAATTACAGGGTTCATTAAATCAAGATCGCTGTAGCCATATTTCATCTTTTCATTGCGTGTGACACTGGGGGGGTTCCATGCTCAGGGCAGAGGCTGAGGTGCTGCTTGCAGCCCAGAAATGACATTTCCACCTCAGACTGCAGGGAATTCTCAGAATTTCCAAATTTAGAGCGTCATGTGTTGCCAGCACACCCACGACTGGATTGCTGGTCCCACACACCCTTTTACCCAGCCATAATAACCAGGAAAAGTGGGTTTAATTTGTCTGACAGTCTTTAACCTCCCCCTTTGTTGGAGTGTTTGGTGTTGAAGTATTCTTTCAAGGACTTGGTGGTTGCTATAGATATTTTACTCCGTAACAAGGATTACATTGCATTAATCCCACGAAAAGATACCGTAATTAATTTCAAGATTGCTCCGGAGCCGAGAAGTATTTAAAAACCTTAATTAGGCCTAACCTTGCTTTCTCTCCCAGCTGATCAGAGGCAGGCTGTGAGGAGGGGGTGTCCCTGTGCCTCTGTCCCCATCCCTGTCCCCAGCCGCCGCTGGGAGCCGCGGCTGGTGGAGGGAAGCGGCTCCTCAAAGCTCGGGAGAAACGCGGCGCATTTATCAGCTCTGAGTGGATATCATTGTGTTTATAACAGAGTGGAGGCACCATGCAATTTTGCTCTTGAAATTGGTTTATATAGATGACTGGTTGCTGTGAAGTGTGTGTCAGAGTTGCATGCAGCCCTTATGAAGTAGTACAATTGTCATCGCTTCTTACATGGTTGTTGAGGAGAGCTGAGAGCCCGGCTCAGTCAGCTGTTGAATAGATAACCCAACACACTTAACGTGGCATACATTGTAAAGAATTACATGCCTGCTACAATGAGCTCTGGGCCTCTGCTCGAGATAATAATCCTGGTGGGTGTACCACGTGCGGCGGCTGTCTGATCGCTCAGATATGACTGACGAAACATAAAGAAAAATGTCAGGCGGCTGCGAGGAAAATGCTGCTGGAAGTTTGTTTAAGGCTCGCGTTAACCCCGGCTCCGCCAGCTCCGCTCTGGGGTGGGCTCGGGTTTGTCAGCTGTGATAAAAGCCCTGCCTGTCCCTCCTCGTCGTGGTGGCCTTGTCCTTGTCCTCCCCTCTCCCGGTGTCACCTCACATTTGCCAAGCGCCAGCGCGGAGGGCGAGCGCTCGCGACTTCTTAAGTGCCGTGGCACAAGCGATTGTGGGGAAGGGAAGGGCAGCCCGGATAATCGAGCTGGCAATATGGACTGGGCAGCAGCAGCAGTAATTAACAGTGCTGGAGGATTAACAAGAGGAAGAAAGAAATAACTCACTAGAGAGCAGCCACCCCAGAGGGGCTGAGGCGCTGCAGAGACGAACGTGTGGGGGAAACGCGGATGGGGCCATGGGGTCGGAGGTGGTCACAGCCAAGGCTGAATTCCCTGGATTTGCTGAAATTCTGGATGGTACTGAAGGTTTTGGGATCCCTGCCACATGATCCTGTTATCCACCAAGGAATGAGGGGGCACAGATCCTGGTGTTGCTGTGGGGCTGGGAAGTGGTGAAAGAATATAGCAACACAACTCCTCTTCCAATCAGCAAGGAGAGGTGATTTATTGAAAAGCCACAGCATTTAGATTAGGGAAATCACGAAAAACAAAGTAGAAAAGGCTCATTGGTCAAAGAAGGCAACACCTCTTTGAAAACATGCTTCGTGCAAAACATCACGAGACACTCACATGGCTCGGTGGCCAACACCAGGTGTCTGTCTGTGTTTT
>CM067614.1:982500-1085000 GCA_034336685.1 Luscinia luscinia
CAAAGGAAACCAGTGAATAATGTGATTTTTTTTTTTTTTTTTTTTTTTAAGTGTGAATCCCTGGGGATAAGTTAGAAAATGCTTCAGTGCTTTTTAAAATAGCATTTTGCTCGAGTGCTGGCTTGGCTGGCTCTGCAGAGAGGAGATTTTATTTATTTATTTGTCTATTTATTTATTTATTTTAGGATCCCAGGATTTTTATTTTTTCTGTCTTTATTTATTTATATTAGGATCCCAAGATTTAGCTTTTAAATTTATTTATTTGCTGGTTTGTTTATTTTAAGATCCCTGGATTTTACTTATTTAATTATTTATCTATTTATTTTAGGATCCCAATGTTTTATTTATTTATTTATTTATTTATTTATTTATTTATTTATTTATTTATGTGTGTATTTATTTTAGGATGCAAAGATTTTGTTTTAAAATTTATTTATTTGTTTGTTTGTTAATTTGTTTATTTGTTTGTTTTAGGGTACCAAGCTTTTTATTTATTTTTTACTTACTTACGTACTTACTTACTTATTTTAGGATCCAAAGATTTTATTTTAAAAATAAATTTATTTATTTGTTTGTTTGTTTGTTTGTTTGTTTTTTTATTTTAGGATCCAGGGATATTATTTTATTTTATTTTATTTTATTTTATTTTATTTTATTTTATTTTATTTTATTTTATTTTATTTATCTTATTTTAGGATCCAGGGCTGTATTCCTGTCCCTGCATTGCTTGCCCTGAGCCTTTCCATTGTTCTGAGTCCTTTGATTCCTTCTGGTTTTGCTCTCACTGGGAATTATCTGTGGGACAAACCCATCCCCACCCAGCCCTTGAAGAATAACAAAATCGGTTCATTGTTGCCCTGAGATTATTTGCAACACCCAGAAAAAACGTGACCACAAATATTTTTCTTTACAGATGGAAAACTGTCCATGAAAGTTGCTGGAGCTCCTGTTGGAACATCCTGGAAACAATTCTCGAGTCAAGTTTAAAAGAAATAAATGAATTAAATGAATGAATTTGTGGGAGCCCAGGGTGTACCCCTGACCTCCCTGGGGGTCTCAAACCCCCCTGGCTGAGGGTCCCAAAGACCCCTGAGTGACACCCTGGTGAATTCAAACCCCTGGGGGAAATTACCAACACAGAGGGAATGGAAACAAGCCACCAAAATTAGTAAAGTGTCAATTAGGTTGTTAGAACGTAGATAAATAGACTTTTGGGAATGTTTGTGATAAGGGACACGTGGCCAAGATGGAGAATTTGGGGTGTGGATACCTCTTCCTCCTTCTGCCCCGTGCCATCCATGCTGGGTGACATGCTGGCACTTTTAGATTGGATGGGTCAGAGCTGGACTGTTTAACAAGACTGTATTGTACTGGAAATTGTTATAAACATTTAGCAGGTAATTCAGATTATATGAGACCAGCCCTGCCCTCAGCAGGCAGATCCCACCCTGGGTGTGAGCTGGGCAGAGAGTTCCTGAGACAAGGAACAATCAACAATCCTTGGAGCCTCTGAAAAACTGTCTGCTGCAATCTCTCATCGGGGCTTTGGGAAAACCAGGATTTACACCACAGCATGTCCTGCTGAGCTGATCTCGGGTCTGAGGAGACACCTCGGGCAGGGACATTAATTGTCCCGTTTTTGGGTGGTCCTGGGCTGAGCAGGAGGGACGAGGGCAGAGGGTTGGGGTGGGCTCTCGGATCTCCCCACCCAAAATCTCTGACCCTGCCCAGCCTGAGCACAAAGGGCTGAGCTTTGCACTGGATTTCTTCTCCTGTGCCCAGAGAAGCCCAAACCCTTCTTTCAATTCCCAAATCTCAAAATTTCCATGAATTATTATAACAAAATGCCCCTGATTTATTTACTGGGATAATTCCAAAAATATTTTTGCTACAAAAAACTTCATTTTGGTGGGAAATTGCACTTTCATTGCACAGATAAAGGATCATAGGGGGTGATAAAATTATCTCTGACAATGTTGTGTGCAATGAAAAAAACAGATGAGGTCTCCTCTCCTGAGAGGCCAAATTTGAGCACAAAGGGGCTGAGGGTCCCTGGGCACCCCTGGACATCCTTGGAGCATCATCCCATGGTACCCAAAAATATTCTTCACCACTTTTACAGATACTAATATTATATAATGACCAATATCTGTGAGGAAAACTTGGATTTATCCTCAGAAGCCTCAACCTCACTTTGAATTTCCAGGAAATAAATCAGAGTGGCAGGAAAAATGCCCCAAAGCCACCAGGATATTTCTTACCTGCTCCTCACAATTCTAATTTTTAGGGGGATCACTTTGCAGCAGGATCTTTCCTTCCTGGAAAGACCAGGTGGGATGTAAAATTTCTTCCCTACAAAAAACCCACAATTAAATCCTTTTTAGCTTTAGTTTATTAGTTTATTATTATTTATTAGTTTATTATTTAGTTTATTAGTTTATTATTATTTTAGCTTTAGCTTTAGTTTTTTAGTCTTATCCGCCACTCCTGTGTCGTTAATTTAAATATCTCCCTAAGACTGTAAAAAAAATTGTACAAATATTTTTGAAGACTCAAAATGCACCTGCACCTGTTAATACTGAGCTGTTCAAATAATTTACCCCATTATCCCAACGAGCTCTTGATGCACCCAAAGAGAATTTTGAGCAATTCGGTTGCCCAAATTTTTGCGGCGTTTTCGCGGCGACGCATCCGCGCGCGGAGAGAGAATAAACCACGGAGCGGTTTATTGCATTAATTACACTTAATTTGGAGGGGAGGGGTGATGAGAGGAGCTGGGATGGGGCTGGTGCAGAGCTCCTGGCTGGGGAGGTGCCGCTCCCTCGGGATTCCTGCCCGGACGGTTCCGCAGGGACGGCCCCAGAGCTGAGTTTAATTTAAAGTGCGCTTCTCACTAGGCTGCTCCCAGCACTTAATTAAACTCTGCTGCCTTGGCAGTGACAAATGCTGCCGTGCTCAGGAGCTGCAGCCACCGAGGAGCCTCCAATTCCCTCAGTGTGAGGATCCAGGTCAGGAGAGAGGGACGGATAAAAGTGGGATAATCTCAGCGGCTTTACGCAGTTGTCACTTCCCAGTGCCTGTGTGGATCCTTAGAAAGTTCTTTGAGAGAAGGATCCATCAGGCTGTCAAAAAGCAGGATAATTTCAGGGATTTTAGGCAGTTTTCACTTCCCAGCACCCGTGTGGATCCTTGGAAGGGTTCCTTGAGAGAAGGGTCCATCAGGTTGTGGAAAAACGGGATTATTTCAGGGATTTTAGGTAGTTGTCATTTCTCAGCTCCTGTGTGGATCCTTGGAAGGGTTTTTTGGGAGAAGGATCCATCAGGCTGTGGGTTTGGATATTGCAGCACGTGGACATGGGACAAGATTCCTGCTGCTCCTCAGCCTCTTCACGTGAGATGTGCTCTTCATCCAGGATCCTTCCTGGGATGAAGGGCACTGAGTGTCTCTGAGCTGGCCCTGCTGGGGCACCTCCAGGGCTTGGGGACAGCTCTGGGACAGGAGGGACCCTGAGGGGCTGGAGAATTCCTGAGGGAAATGGGAAGGGGCTGGAGAATATTCAGAAGATTTTCAAACAGACAACTTTCTCCCAAGTCAATAAAAAAAAAAAAATCTATTCCCCCACATTTCTGCCACGAATTTCCCGGCTGGGATGTGAGGAATCGCTCCTGCCTGGGTAATTTTAGCTGCCAGAGCTGTATTTTAGGAGCACACCGACACAAACGCCGCTGCATGTTCGAGCACGGTGTCCTCTGGTTTAATTCCCTGTTCCTGTCCACCTGTCCGTGCAGCTCAGGCAGGGGAATGTAAATTGTCAGGGATCTGTGGTCTCGTTTAACACCTGCATTAATAAAAAGAGGCAGTGAAAAGCTCTCCCTGATGAGAGCAGCGGGGTTTCTCCTCTCTCTCCACTCCCCAGCCACAGTGAGCAAGGGCAGGAGGATCTGTGAGGTTCCTCCCAGCACAAAACCTGGGATTGCATGAAGGATTTACACATTTTGGGATGCTGCCCCTCCTTTCAAGACTCTCCCACAGCTGAAAATTTTTGAGGCAAAAAAAAAAAAAAAAATATATATATATATAAAAACCGAGATTTTTTTGCTGTCAAAACCTCTGTTGGTGATAATAAATCAGAATTTTACAAAATGAGCTTCCCTCTGGGGTGGTTAAAAAAAAAGGAGGGTGTCACAGCCCGAGGTGTCTCCTTAGCCCTGAGCTCACCTCTGCAGCACATGCAGGTGGTTTGGAACCCAGCTCTTTCCATGGGAGGCTGCAGGAGCTGTTCTGAGAGGTTTCATGGCTGTTTATTCTCCCTCATCTCAGGATTGCTCTGCCCAGCTCACAGCTCTGCTCGCCAGACGTCCAGGGCAGAATCTGCCTGGCAGAGGCAGGACTGATCTTTTATACTCTAAATTACCTACTAGTGATTTACAATTATTTTCCAATACAATTCAGTCTTATAGCATGATCCAGCTTTGTTCAAATCCAATGTGACAGTGCCAGCATGTCACCCAGCATGGATGGCACGGAGAAGGAGGAAGAGGTATCCACACCCCAAATTCTCCATCTTGGCCACGTGTCCCTTATCACAAACATTCTAGAAATCTGCTAATTCTACATTCTAACAGCCTAATTTACACTCTGTTTATTTTTGCAGCTTGCATTTCTTCTCTCAATGTTGGTGAATTGTTCCAAGGAGCTGAATCCAGCCCCTGAGACACCTGGGTCTCATTCGAGGGTCTTTGGGGACCCAGCCAGGGGGGTCTTAAACCTCCCAGGGAAGCCAGAGGAGCCCTCTGGGCTCCCACAGGGGGTGTGGGTGCAGGAGGGAGGTGCCTCCAAACCTTTGGGTGTGATTTCAGGGCTGGACAGCACTCCCTGAGAATTCCAGAGGCCCCCAGAGGGATTTCAGGGCTGTTTCGTGGGGATGGGCTCAGCCCTCGCCCCTGAGCTGGCTCCCCCTGGAGCTGGCAGCACCTGTGGGTGCAGCAGGCAGACTGACAGCATCACCTGCCCACAGCCCCTTCAGCTCTTTGATGAATTCTAATGCAAACCATTTTGTTAATTGAATTGATTTTTTTTTCTTTTTAGTGGGGACTTGAATAAAACCTCACTCAAGTCCCCAAGGGCCGGCGCATCTCTTTGATGTGGCCCAGCTCTCTCCCATCCCCTTTCATCCCTCCCTCCTCTCTTTTTCTCTGCCAGGAGCTCTCCCCCAGCCCCTTGCACCCAGCACATTCTCCCTGCAGCTTTTCCCAGCTGGGGAGATCCCAGAGCATTTCTCAGTCCTCACTGGGAAAACCTGTGTGGGGTTTTTGTTGTCGGACGGTCACAGGACAGACTCAGAAGCTCAACATATTTTGTTCTTTAGTTAGTATTTTATTACAGGGTATAAGAGCGAGCTTAGAGAGGGGTTAGAGCAAGGGAGAGATAAGAGAGACAAGAGGCAAGAGAAGAAGAGAGATAAGAGAGTGATTTTCCATTTTACAATACAATAAGTATTCTTCTATGATGAACATTCTAATTTCCAATAACCAATCTAATACAATATACCAATTTCCTAATATTTGCATGCAACTTGTAGTAATTACTAAATTCCCATGTTTTATGGCTTTCTTATCTGTAACACTTATCTCCAGACCTTTCCTGCCAGGCTTGGGACAGGATGTCTGTTGGTTCTTTGCTATTTGTGGCATTTGGTGTCATCTAAACAAAGGGAGAGGCCTCAAACCTTCACATGGCTGTTTTCAGTGTCTATGTCAAGCACTGCCAACATCTCTATTTCATCTGTTGTTCCAGAACTACTTACTAGGCACTCACAAGATTTTGCTGTTACCTCCCCCAACACCCTGAATTCCCCTTGTCAGGAAAATGAACCCACAAACACCAAAAAGGAGGCAGAGGAGTCATTTGCTTTATTCCAATAGAGGGAGAGCCCATGGGACATTCCCCTGGGGTCTCTCAGGTTTTTGGAGGGCCCAGCCTCCTTTTTATCCCAATTTCCCTCTCTCTTTCCCCATTGCTGAGCTACCTGAGAGGCACAGACTGCCCAGACCCTGACACCTGAGATTCCCCTCTCATGTCCAACCCTCCCTTTGATTTTTAATTCTTATACAATTCATGGTTTTTCCCCGTTGCTTCTTTCATCTCTCAATATCCAATCTCATTTCCCAGAAAACCTGCAGTTTGTTTGTAAAGGCAAAGATCTTTTTATTTCAATTCATCAATTGATAATCCATCCCATTGTTCCTTTGTGCTGGTTTTATCACAGAAATTCCTGGAATTTTGGCAGGTTTGGGGTGTTTCAGTGCAATTTTGGGTGTTTAAGTGCTGCTTTTAGGTGCCCATTCACCAATTTTAAGACTTTTTGGGGGATTTTGGGTTTTTTTGTTTTGTTTGTTTTGGTTTTTTTTTTTTTTAATTATTTTAGCATGGATTTTTTAAAAGTTCTTTCCCAATATATTTCCCAGAAAACCTTGGAATTTTGGCCTGTTTGGGGTGTTTTAGTGCAGATTTTAGGACTTTTTAGTGCAATTTTAGGGATTTGTTTTTGCTATTTTAGTGTGGATTTTAAATGAGTTCTTCCCAATATTTTTTCCCCAGAATTCCTTGGAATTTTGGCAGATTTGGGTGTTTTAGTGCAGATTTTAGGACTTTTGGGGCCATTTTTAGTGACATTTTTGTATTTCTTAGTGCGAATTTTTAGGGATTTTTCTGTTTTTTTTCCAGATTTTTCCTGATGCTTTTCCCAGAAAATCCTGGAATTTTGGCAGGTTTGGGGTGTTTAAGGACGGATTTTAGGTGCCCAGTGACCAATTTTAGAACTTGTTAATGCGACTTTAGGGATTTGTTTTTCATATTTTAGAGTGAATTTTTAAGATGCATTTTCCAATTTTTTTTCCCAGAAATCCTTGGGAGTTTTGGCAGATTTTGGTAAACACTGCTTTTGACCTGAGGCTGTAGAGAAATCTTCCAAAATTCAGTAATAGAACTAAAATCTCAAGAGTGTAATTTCCATAAAAGTATGCAATATCACATAGTAAAAAACTTAGAATTTAAGGTTTTAAAAATATATTAATATATAAAAACCGAGATGGGAGTTTTAGGGCAGAGGTTTCTTTCTTCTTCACCTTCTCCTTCATGAATCCACGTAGGATTTTTTTGTAATTAGATAAAAAAATTCCTCATTGCGAGTCACGGGTGTTTCATCAAGTTAAAAATAAAAATATTTTAAGTGTCCCTTCTTAATTGGACAGGTTGGCCCTTAAAAGGCTTTGCAAAAAGTAAAATCCATCACCATTTTTACCCTGCTAACTAGCAGTGCTGCAGCATAAATAAGAATTAATAAACATCTGAGTCCAAACACGAAATGCCAACTCCCAAACATTTAATCCCAAGGAAAAAAGAAAATTAAAACACAGTAATCAGTGGTTCCTGGGACTGTGGCTGCAGCTGGGGATGGTTATTCCTCACCTCTGCAAGGGCTCAGGGTGGCCCTTTTATTAAAATAAAACTATTTCACCTGGAAAAAGAAAAAAATAGTTCCCAAAGCACTGAAGCTGAATAAAAAATTTTAAATTAGAACAAAAGCTCTGTATTTTCCCAGATTTCAGGGTGTTGGGTTCAGGCAGTTCCACCTTGCAGGGGACAATTCCTCCACCAGGGAGGGACAGGTGAGGCACTCTTTAGATCCACTAAAATCTCTCTTTAGATTAATTCATTTTAATATATTTATTTTTTGTTGTGAGACAGGATTAGGAGCAGAAGCAAGGCAGGCTTAACACTTAAAGGGCGTAAAGAAAACTTTCATTAACAACACAGAGAAATAATCAATTCAGAATAAAACTTTTAGATTTCTTTCTTTCTTTCTTTCTTTCTTTCTTTCTTTCTTTCTTTCTTTCTTTCTTTCTTTCTTTCTTTCTTTTCTTTTCTTTTCTTTTTCTTCTTTTTTCTTTTCTTTTCTTTTCTTTTCTTTTCTTTTCTTTTCTTCTTTTCTTTTCTTTTCTTTTCTTTTCTTTTCTTTTCTTTTCTTTTCTTTTCTTTTCTTTTCTTTTCTTTCCTTTTCTTTCCTTTTCTTTCCTTTTCTTTCCTTTTCTTTCCTTTTCTTTCCTTTCCTTTTTTCTTTCCCCACAACCTCCTGCTCCCCACGCAGCCAGGCTGGGGACAGAGGCTCAGAAATTCCATTTTTCCATGTTTGAAACAAATCTCAGCTGTCTGAGAGGATGAGCAGGACAAGGGGCTGTCGGTGGGAGAAGGACAAGTTAAAAATGGAGACAAATCTCTCTCTCTTTAACTTGTTAGCTAGAAGTGCTGTAAAACTGACTGAAATATAGATACGAATAAATAAATAATTAAATAAATAAAAATAAAAATAAAAATAAAAATAAAAAATAAAAATAAAAATAAAAAATAAAAATAAAAATAAAAATAAAAATAAAAATAAAAATAAAAATAAAAATAAAAATAAAAATAATGAGGTGGCAGTGCTGTGGAACTGAGCCCTGGTGACCCCAGAATGGTTTGGGGGTTGTGTTGGGGGTTTTTTTTTGATTGTTTTTGGGGTGTTGGGGGTTCATAGAAACACGGAATGGTTTGGGGTTTGTGTTGCGGGTTTTTTTTTGTTGTTTTTGGGAGGGTGTTGAGGGGTTCATAGAAACACAGAATGGTTTTAAGGCTGGTGTTGGGGTTTTTGGGGTTTTTGGGGGTTTGGGAGGTTCATAGAACCACAGAATGGTTGGGTGTTTTGTGTTGGGGTTTTTTGTGTTGGGGTTTTTGGGTTTTTTGGGGGTTTGGGTAGGTTCACAGAAACACAGAATGGTTTGGGGGTTCGTGTTGGGTTTTTGGGGGTTTTTGGTGTTGGGGGTTCATAGAAACACAGACTGGTTTGGGGTTTGTGTTGGGGGTTTTTTGGTTGTTTTTGGGGTGCTGGGATGTTCAGAGAAACACAGAATGGTTTTGGGGTTGTGTTTGGGGTATTTTTGGTTATTTTTGGGGTGTACAAAGGTTCACAGAACCACAGAATGGTTTAGGGTTTGTGTTGGGGGTTTTTTGGTTGTTTTTGGGGTTTGGGGAGGTTCATAGAAATACAGAGTGGTTTGGGGTTTGTTTTAGGGTTTTTTGTTGTTTTTGGGGTGTAGGAAGGTTCACAGAACCGCAGAATGGTTTGGGGGCTGTGTTTGGGTTTGTTGTTGGGGTGTACAAAGGTTCACAGAACCACAGAATGGTTTGAGGGTTGTGTTTGGGTTATTTTTGGGGTGTACAAAGGTTCACAGAACCGCAGAATGGTTTGGGGTTTGTTTTTGGGGTGTAGGAAAGTTCACAGAACCACAGAATGGTTTGGGGGCTGTGTTTGGGTTATTGTTGGGGTGTACAAAGGTTCACAGAACCGCAGAATGGTTTGGGTTGGGAAGGACCTTCCAGAACACCTCGTTCCCAACCCGTGCTGAGGTTTTGGAGTTTGGGCTGGGCTCTGACCACCCCAAGGTGGAGGGGGCTCTGGCAGGGCTGGCTGAGGCTGCACCAAGCATCTGGCGTCCTGCTGACCCCAGTTTTTGTCACACCTCTATTTCCCGCTGGATTTCTGGGGGGTTTGTGCCACGGGAATCTCCGAGCTCTGCAGTTGCTGGATTTCCTCTGGCTGCTCCCATCCCATCCCATCCCACCAGCTCCTGGTCCCTGCAGTGACCCTGGGGATGTTCTGCTGGACACCATGGACGTGAACCACGGAAAATCTCCCCCTGCGTGGAAAATTCCACCCCCTCCCTCAAACTGGGGATTTACCACCCACCCTGGCTCTGCTCACACAGACTTTGCCTCCAAATCTCCGTGTTTGCTCTGACTCTTTGGCCACTTGTCTCCCCTTCTTTCATTTTCCCTCCTGCCTGTGCCTGGCTACAGTCTTGAGATGTTTGCCAAATATCCCCCAGTACAGCGAGAAATCCATGTTGAGAGATACCAAACTCCTGTTAGCTCTTAAGGTTGGGAGAGGTGTGTTAGGTAGCCCATCACATAAAGCTTGATCAAAATCCCTGAGTAAATGCCACGGGAGCCCTCCAGGAATAGAGCCTTTAATCTCCAGATCGTCTGAGAGGAGCCTGGTGACAAGGCTGGGCTTATTGCACAAAGCTCATTTCAGCCACGCTGGGATATTGGGCACAGCTCCCCATCCCCATCCAAGAGGCACAAACCAGTCCTTCCTCGTTTTATTTTTCCCTTCCTCAATGCTAAAATACCAAAAATTATACAGAAATTAAAAATGCTGGAGTGTCTGAGCACTTTCAGCTCAGGGTGAGGCCTCACCAGCTCAGAGCATCCTTGGGACCACTTGGCTCAGGCTCTGTCCTGAGGAAGGAAACTGCAGCAGCAAAACTAGAGGTTCCATTTTGTTATCCAAATATCTGATTCTTCTATTTTAATTTACATTATGAAGTGAATAACAAAAGGAAATGCTTAGGAAAAGTAACGTTGCTTTATTTTACAAGAAATGGGACCTGCATAGAAAATTCCCATTAGCTTGGCACTTATTTTTTTCCTCTTCAGTATTTTTTCCTGATAAGGAATAAATCTTGACAAATAATGTTTTTTTCTTTTTCTTGCAATAATATTTCACCAGTGGGGAAAGTGTGGAAAAATTGGTTTGTGGCCTGCTGTAGGCAGGGACAGGGTGAGAGGGAACAGCCCCAGGCTGGGCCAGGGAGGCTCAGGGTGGACAGCAGCAGGAATAAAAAATAGATTGATAAAAATCGGCAGGGAGGTTTGGAGTGGCCACCCCTGGAGGTGGCACTCAGAGCTCTGGGTGGGAACAAGGTGAGGACTGAAAGGGCTGGGAGGGTTTTTCCAGAGGGAAAACCCCAAATCCAGAGGGAAAACCCCAAATCCAGAGGAAAACCCAAATCCAGAGGGGAAAACCCCAAATCCAGAGGAAAACACTAAATCCAGAGGGAAAACACCAAATCCAGAGGCAAAACCCCAATCCAGAAGCAAAACCCCAGATCAAGAAGGGAAACACCAAAACTAGAGAGGAAAACCCCAAATCCAGAGGCAAAACGCCAAATCCAGAGAGAAAACCCCAAATCCAGAGGGGAAACACCAAATCCAGAGGGGAAACCCCAAATCCAGAGGGGAAAACCCCAAATCCAGAGGGGAAACACCAAATCCAGAGGGGAAACACCAAATCCAGAGGGGAAAATCCCAAATCCAGAGGGAAAATCCCAAATCCAGAGGGAACACTCCAAATCCAGAGGGGAAAACGCCAAGTCCATAAGGGAAAACCCCAAATCCAGAGGGGAAACACCAAATCCAGAGGGGAAACCCCAAATCCAAAGGAAAACACCAAATCCAGAGGGAAAACCCCAAATCCAGAGGGGAAACACCAAATCCAGAGGGGAAACCCCAAATCCAGAGGGAACACCCCAAATGCAGGGTTCTGTGCCACCCCAGCTGAACCCTCCAGGGCCCCCCAGTCCCATTCTGCCCCTCAGGGCTGTTGGGAGAGGCAGAGCTGTGCTGGGACAGCCTCAGCCCGGTCTAATTAACTCTGCAGGGCTAATTAGGAGCTGAGCCCTGTGCTAACTCACCTGCCTCGCTCAGGGAGGGGGGAACTGCAATTCCTTCTGATATTCCAGCTCCAAACCTGGCCCCATCCAGGGCCTGGCTCTCAAATTCTGATTTTATTGGTTCTCATTTTATGTCAATTGGTTCTTATCTCCTTAATCTGAAACTCCAATGTTTGCCCACAGCAGCTCAGAAAGGCTGGAGGTGATGGAATTCTGCTTCCAGTCCGGGAGAGCTGGGCAGCATTAACCTGGAATCAAGACGTAATCGAGGCAATCCCGGGGCTGAGGGGATGTTTTAGGAACTGATGAACTCTTGATGGGCAGCAGTGATCTGTGGGATCAGAAATTGGCTCCTTCCCACCCCCATCCTGGGATGGGAAGATGGGAATAAAGGGAATATCCAAGTGGGTTTAGTTTTGTTGTTATTTGGGGATTTTAATGCAGGAAGAGCTGATTGTCCTGGTGTGAAGGACAGGTGTCTGTCAATAAAAACGCAGAACCTTCTCTTTGAAATGGAAAATCTAAACCCCCTCCCTCCAAATTATTATTATAATTTTGTAATTAAGGGGCCCCCAGGCAAAAATATGGGAATTAGGAATAACAGTTCTTCTACTAGGAAAATTAAAATAGAAATGCAGTATTACAAAGAACAATCCCAAACCCTGCCAGAGTCAGAATCCAAGCTGACACCCGTCAGTCAGGCAGGGTGTTGGCAGCAGTCCCATTCAATGGTGGCTGCATCCTCCTGCAGGGGCAGATGTGGTTCAGCTGGAGCAGTGCTCCTGGAGAAGGTGCAGTTTCCTCTGAAGCTCCAGGGATGATGTGGAAGGGTCTGGTTTTCCTCTGGGATCCAGTGGAAAAGGCTGCTCTGGTGTTCCAAATCTCAGTTTTGATCTGGGTAGGAAAGGCTTGGCTCCTGCCCTGGCTGGAGCATCTCCCAGTGGGATGATGGAATTTTATCAGCCACGCCCTGGGACTCACTGGCCATGAACAGGAGATATCTCCTGGAGGGAGGATGGGCTGTGGGAAGGTAAAGATGATTGCCCAGCTGGTTTTTAACACATGGCCCATTAACAGGAGATATCTCCCACAGAGATAAGGGTCACTGCCCCACCCGGATTTAACAGATGGGACATAATTCACATTTCTGGCCACATCCTGTACTGCACCCCAAGACATTGATGTAAAGTGCTTTGGGAGTGACTGGACATGGAAAACACCCCAGGAACCTTCCCCAGGGACCCCCACTCTGGGGAGTTCCCCCTGTCCAGTTCTCCATTGAGTATTTAACTATTCCTTTGGCTAAACATGAGCATGGGCTCACTTTTTCACAAAAAAACCCAGTAATTCTTATTCTGTCACCTCTTAAAAAGATTATTTTCACTACTTCACAACAAAATTACTTACATGTGAACTTTTTGAGGGTTCTCATCCACTTCACGAGCAAAAATACCCTAAATATTGCCTGAAATGCAGCAAAGATGGACTCTGGTCCTTCAGCTGGTGCCACGTTCAAAATAAAAGGAAATACGGAAATGCTTCCATTTCACCCAACTAAAACCATTTGATCCATAGTAATATAGCAGTGCTGGGGAAAATTTAAATAATAATAAACATGGCATGCTGAACAGCACTTTGGAAGGTGCTGCTGGTGCTCTCAGAACAGTTAATAAAGTAGTCACAAATGATTCTGCCCACTTTTGTCCCAAAGAGGATCATATTTAATGCTCCATTTAATTTGCTCAAATGTCAGGGAACATCAAAATGGGAAATTTATTGTATTAGTCACTGAAAGAGATATAGTAGGAGCATCCTGCTATCTAAAGATGATTAATAAAAATAGCTATTGATTCTGCAAAGTCAATAAATCCAGCTGTTCCAGGGTGGCATTAGTCAGTCCCAGGCACTGCTGGAGTTTGTTTGGCTCCTGCAGATGGATCTGCTGCTCTCCAGGCAGGAGAGGATGAGGATCCCCTCCCTGCAGGGATGGGATTTCACCTGAGCACCTTTTCCATGAAGGAATTGTCCCAAAATCCACCCTGCCCTCCCCGGGGCTGTTCCCTCTCCTCCTGTCCCTGTTCCCAGATCCCAAATCCCCCCGGCTGTGCCCTCCTGGCAGGGAATTCCAGAGAGGGAAAAGATCCCTCGGGATCCTCCTTTGCTCCAGCCTGAGCCCCTTCCCATTTCCCTCAGGAATTCTCCATTCCATCCCATTTTCCTCAGGAATTCTCCATCCTTTCCCATTTCCCTCAGGAATTCTCCAGCCCCTTCCCATTTCCCTCAGGAATTCTCCAGCTCCCTTTCCCATTTCCCTCAGGAATTCTCCATCCTTTCCCATTTCCCTCAGGAATTCTCCATTCCTTTCCCATTTCCCTCAGGAATTCTCCAGCCCCTCAGGGTCCCTCCTGTCCCCGGTTTCAGGTACAGCCTCGAGGTTTGCTCAGCACTTTAATGCTCCTCTAAGGCATTTTAGAGCCTCTGCTGTAATTCCCATTTCTGGAGCAGCCCTTGCTGCTGTTTAGAGAGCAGGATCTCATTCCCTCCCTCCTCATGTGCTGGAAAATTGGGAAAATATTTCCAGCCATTAGGTTTTGAGAATGGGAGTATTTCCCTCTCTGCATAACTTTTAAAGGAATTTCAAAGCAAAAAAAAACCCGTGGCCATGTTTGAAGTTTTACCAAGAGCTGAGCCAGTCTCCTGTGCTCATCTCCAGTGGCCTAAACCTCAAACTCTGCTTCAGACTTCTGGAGAGCCCTAAAATAATTCAGTGTTTGGCTCAGGACATGGAAAGCACCGGCTGATTTCAGCACTTCCTTCTCTGTTTATTCTCTCAGACGTCACCAGGCTAATTTTTCTTGGGCTGATGATGGGAAAAAAATTAGGGATGCTAACTTTAGCTGGCAAATCTTCCTGCAGCAATATCATCTCGATGCTTCCCTCCTGAACCCTGGAGCAGCTGAGTTCCATCTGCAGAAATGTCCCTGGCAAACCTGCAGAGAGTGCAGGGATTGCTGCTGATGATGAGCACAGAGATTTTTCCATGAGGGGGCAAAACCCCCTCTAATTTAAATATTAAAATCACTTGCTAATGAAATGCAGGGGAAGTTATAGAACAGGGTGGGTTGTGTCAGCTTTGAACATTCCAGGATTTCTGGAATCTTCCTTTCTGGTCTCTTGTGATGCTGATTCCTGCTTTAATGAGCTGTAGGGAGGCAGGAGCTGCTGGTGCCTCTTATAAATGAGCTGGATTATCTGAGCCCTGGAGTGCTGAATGGGAAAAGGGAGAGATTCCTTAAAAAGAGAGAGATTCCTTAAAAAGAGAGAGATTCCTTAAAAATCCCCCACTGATGCCTCTTAAAATCGGGCTGGATTCCCTGACCCCTGGAGTACTGAATGGGAAAAGAGAAAGACTTCTTAAAACAAAATAAATAAAAATTTGGGGGCTGTCCCAAACCCCCTCATTGCTCCCCTGGTACCCAGAGCTGCTCTGCCTGACCTCACCCAAACTTTTCCAGGCTGGGCTGGCCCTGGGTGTGTCTGCTCAGTGAAACCTCCTCAAATGTCTTTTGGGAAATTTCACTGTAGCTGAACATCTGCTGAACTTCCCCTCTCTGTTGTGGCAGGAATAGCTCCAGAGAACACCAGGGATCAGTTAAACAGGACCCAGTCACAACCTCCTTTTCCTTTTCCTTTTCCTTTCCCTTTTCCTTTTTTCCTTTTTTTATTTTCCTTTTCCTTTTCCTTTTCCTTTTCCTTTTCCTTTTCCTTTTCCTTTTCCTTTTCCTTTTCCTTTTCCTTTTCCTTTTCCTTTTCCTTTTCCTTTTCCTTTTCCTTTTTCCTTTTCCTTTTTCCTTTCTCCTTTTCCTTTTTCCCTTTTCCTTTCCTTTTCCTTCTCCTTCTCCTTTTCCTTCTCCTTCTCCTTTCTCCTTTTCCTTTTCCTTCTCCTTCTCCTTCTCCTTCTCCTTCTCCTTCTCCTTCTCCTTCTCCTTCTCCTTCTCCTTCTCCTTCTCCTTCTCCTTCTCCTTCTCCTTCCCTTCTCCTCCTCCTCCTGCTCCTCCTCCCTCCCTCAGGAGTTTCCTTCCTCCCTGCTCTGAGGTTCCCAGTGTGTCTCTGTAAAACCACTGAGGGGTGTTTGACAGCTTCAGAGCCTCTGCAATCTCACCCCAAACTTTATGATCTCTTTAAAATGTCCATTAAAGATTCACAAGTTGCCACGCTCATCATTTGATGTTATAGTTTAAGCACCTCGGTTCTCTTCCCATTCTAGGTGAGGTTTTCTTTAAGTTTGTTTTTTTTTTCCCCCAGGGAGATGTGCTGATAAAATCTTGTCGTGGTCACTGGTTTCCCACTGCTGGTGTGAAGTTGTGCCAGGGGAGGGTCAGGATGGAGATCAGGGAAAGGTTTTTTCCCCCAGAGGGTGCTGGGCACTGAGAGCTCCAGGAACATTTGGACAGGGGTGCCCAGGGTGGGATTTTGGGGTGTCTGTGCAGGGCCAGGAGCTGGATCCATGATGCTGTGGGCCCCTCCTGAGAGGAATGTTGGATTTGTCTTTACAAACCAGCTGTGGGTAGATAAAACCAGCACTGAGAGATAAAGAAACAACGGGATGGATTCCACTGATTGATGAATGGAAAAAGATCTTTGCCTTTACAAACAAACTGCAGGTTTTCTGGGAAATGAAATTGGATATTGAGAGATGAAAGAAGCAATGGGGAAGAACCATGAATTCCATAAGAATTAAAAATCAAAGGGAGGGTTGGACATGAGAGGGGAATCTCAGGTGTCAGGGTCTGGGCAGTCTGTGCCTCTCAAGTAGCTCAGCAATGGGGAAAGAGAGAGGGAAATTGGGATAAAAAGGAGGCTGGGCCCTCCAAAAACCTGAGAGACCCCAGGGGAATGTCCCATGGGCTCTCCCTCTACTGGAATAAAGCAAATGACTCCTCTGCCTCCTTTTGGGCACAAACCTCTGGTGTTTGTGGGTTCATTTTGCTGACAGTGGAAACTCTGGAGAGCTCAGTGTCCCACCAAGGGGGATGAGGAATCCCTGGGTGGGCTCCACTCCAGGGAATCCAGGAGCCCCCAGCCCCGGGGATGCTCTGTGTCCCCTCCCAGCTGGATCCCGAATTTCCCAGGGAATTCTGGAGAACTCTCACTTCTCCCAGGGAATCCAGGAGCCCCCAGCCCCGGGGATGCTCTGTGTCCCCTCCCAGCTGGATCCCGAATTTCCCAGGGAATTCTGGAGAACTCTCACTTCTCCCAGGGAATCCAGGAGCCCCCACCCTGGGGATGCTCTGTGTCCCCTCCCAGCTGGATCCCGAATTTCCCAGAGAATTTTGGAGACTCTTCCACCCGTAACTCAGCTCATCCAGAGCAGATCAGCGATCCCGTTTTTTCTCCCGTGTTCATCATTCCCATTCCACCCCCTGGAACCCCAAACCCCCGAGGATGGAGCTGGAGGAGCCCGGGGAGGGGGCTCAGGGCAGGGGGTGCCCAGGCAGGGAGGAGGCTGGAAATGCTGCCCCATCAGGGCAGGGAGCAGCTGATGTCCCTGCGTGGCACTGTCACCGCGGTGTGAGCTGTGGCAGCGCTGCAGGGACACCCAGGAGCCCAAATCTGGGGGATGGAGGCACCAGGGAGCACAGCCCTCTGGAATGCTCTGATCTCAGCCCTGGCACAGGAACCAGCCCTCTGCAGGTCTCACCGGCAGCGGGGCTCCTGTTTCACCGAAAGCAGCAGTAAATAGTCACATAAAGCCCAGATAATTTCCTGGCTGGCAAGTTAAAGCCCCCAGGCAGTCTTATCACTCCTTTTGTCATGTCCCTTACACTTCCAGGGCAATTCTGTGACAAAAATTATTCCACATTTTGCACCCTGACCCAGCAAAAGTGGGAGCCTGCAGAAAACTGACCACTCTTCACCTTTTTTTTGTTGTTTCTTTCCTTTTTTACATTTCATGCCTTGTGAACTGAGCTGTGTTTCCTCCCTGAGAGGAGGAGCGTGAGTGTGTGGATGTCTGTGTGTCTGTGTGAACCTGTCCGTGTGTCTGTATGAATGTCTGTGTGTCTGTGTGACTGTCTGTCTGTCTGTATGAGCGTGTCTGTGAGTCTGTGTGATGTCTGTGTGTCTGTCTGGATCTGTCTATCTGTCTGTACGATGTCTGTGTGTCTGTATGAATGTCTGTGTGTCTGTGTGGATCTGTCTGTGTGTCTGTGTGAACTGGTCTTTCTGTCTGTATGAATGTCTGTGTGAATGTCTGTCTGTCTGTCTGGATCTATCTGTCTGTATGATGTCTGTGCATCTGTGTGAATGTCTGTGTGTCTGTACAAATGTCTGTCTGTCTGTATGACGTCTGTGTGTCTGTGTGATGTCTGTGTGTCTGTGTGAACTTGTCTGTCTGTCTGTATGGACCTGTCTGTGTGTCTGTATGACTCTGTCTGTCTGTCTGTCTCTATGGATCTGTCTGTCTGTATGACTCTGTCTGTCTGTCTGTCTGTATGATGTCTGTGTGTTTGTATGATGTCTGTCTGTCTCTATGGATATCTGTCTGTCTCTATGGATGTCTGTGTGTCTGTTGACTCTGTCTGTGTGTCTCTATGGATGTCTGTCTGTCTGTATGACTCTGTCTGTGTGTCTGTATGATGCCTGTCTGTCTCTATGGATGTCTGTCTGTCTCCATGGATGTCTGTCTGTCTGTATGACCCTGTCTGCGTGTCTCTATGGATGTCTGTGTGTCTGTTGACCCTGTCTGTGTGTCTGGAGCTGCCCCCAGAGCCCCTCCTGCCCCGGGGCTGCTGCAGCCCTGCAGGAAGGACAGACAGCCCGCGTGCCCGGCTCTCACAGCGCAGATCTGGATTTCTGAGCAGCGAAATCTGCCCGAGCGCTGACGCCAGGCTGCTCCCGAGCCAGCCCCCGGAACACGGCGGGATTTACCTCTGCAGCCTCATTTCTGGCGTGAGCAGCAGGGCAGGGCAGCCCCGGCCCCAGCCCCAGCCGGCCCTGCTGCATTCCCCGCTCTGTAAATGCCAGGGCGCCCAGCCCCGCCGGAGTTAACGGCGCGGCACTTTTGTGTTCGGCAGCATGAATCATTAATCATGAGGCAGGCCATATTCTTGTACTGCTGCTGCTTTCATTACTTGGCCTAATTAAACAGTTCTCTGAACTGGAATCTCAGATTCCTCTGTTACAGATTATCATTAATTATGGTGAAAGTGCTCAGAGATGTTGGACTCAATTATATTCTGCTCAACTCTGGCACGCCGTGATTCATTGCACAGCCTGCGCTGCAGATGTACTCTGTTCTTATCTCGCACTCCCACTTTTGTAAATTGGGCTCTGCCAGCCAACAAACCGAGAGTTATGTGCTGCCTTTTCATTAAAAACATGTTGGAGGAGCACACACCAATTAAGGAGCCTGTATTTTATGCCCAACGAGGAGCGGGGTTTGGAGGAAGAGCTGAGCGCCTCGCTCGGTCCCTGTGGCTGCTCCAGGCTCCTCTGGCACATTTGGGCTCCTCTCCTTGCTTTTCCCAAGGTGTGGCTCCTCCCAGGAGCAGCAGGTGCAGTGCTGGCATCACCCACGGGGTGCCCACCCATGGCCGGGCCCTTCCTTCCCAGCGTTATCCATTGAAATGCTGGGAATGCCCCGAGCAGCCTGGATCTCTTCTTATGATTAATGCAAAAAGTGGCATCGAGCAGTGGTGCAACACTGTTCATATTAATTATTATT
Source organism: Luscinia luscinia (assembly GCA_034336685.1). Classification (NCBI taxonomy): domain Eukaryota; kingdom Metazoa; phylum Chordata; class Aves; order Passeriformes; family Muscicapidae; genus Luscinia; species Luscinia luscinia. The sequence goes on from CM067614.1 coordinate 1,001,780, forward strand.
TCAATGCCCAACCAGCCTCAGCACCTTCCAGCAGCAGTTCCATAAATTCAGGTACCAAGTAAACGCACGGCTTTGCAGGTTGGTGCTTCAAAGTGTTTTATGTTTTAAATGTGAAACAAGAACCACCCAGAATTGAAAAAAGAAAAGGAGAAGTGGAGTTTTTTCCTTTTATATTTGTGGCTTGTTTAGAACTCAGGGTTTCTACCTGTTAGCTGGAGCTTGTGGACAGCTGTGAAGTCAGTTAAACCCTCTTGATTAAATTAAATGAAACCCAAATAAAAATAGATATTGGGGTAAAACTGATGAGAAATATCACAGCCACGTGTCATCCCTGGGCACCAGTGCCAGCTCTGCCAACTGCTGGGAGCAGGGCTGAGCATCCCTTCCCTGCCCTGCAGCCCCGGCTCTCTCCGAGCGCTCCGCCTCGGAGCTCAGCTGTTCCCCAAGTAAAATAGATTGCCAACAAAATTGCTTCTGCTGCTCCTCCATTGTCAACAGGAGAGGATTTCCCCGGTGTGGGTTAACATGGCTCACATGAGAGAGCCGGGGCAGGGCCAGGCTGCGATCCAGCGCGGGCAGAATTGATATGCAGCAGCATCCCCGCGCCGAGCGCCAGCCCGGTGCTGAGATGATGATTAGCTAATTCACCTGCCCTAAGTGGATTTGTTTCTCCGTGTCAAAATACACCCTGGGTTTTATCTACAGGTAGATTGGAGCAGAGAGTCCTTGATTAAGTTATCAGGAGAGCGGCGCCGTTTGTACTCGGGCGTTGATTGCGGGGACAAAAGGCACCTCGTACACAAATAATTGGTGTGGGACTGGGAGGGACTGGGAATCCCGCTGTGCCGCCCAGGAATGGGGGCTTGGAGCCGGCCATGAGGGAAAATTGCTGGGAAAGGGGCTCTGTGTCATCCCTCTCTCCGTTGGCTCCCACCCCAAATCAGCTCCACCACCTGAGCGCGCTCCACGTCCCCTCCCCGCCGGTGCCATCCCTCCCTCCCCTCATTTCGGGTGTCCCACGGAGCTGCAGGCCCAGCCCCACGCGGGGTGGGATCCCCAGGCCCTCCAGGACATCCCCCCGTGCCCCTGGGGCTGCACGGCCCCAGCAAACCCAAACTTTGGCCCGGGAGCGTTCGGGCGCCGCGTGCGGAGCCTCGTTTTTCCGCAGGAGTTGCACGGTTTAATATATATGAAAATCAGGCGTGGTGTATCTTTGCATATGTGCCTTTTGTAATCTAATTTTGACAGATGGCGAGCTCCATAAATCTCGCTCCTCGCTAGAGAAACCCTTGGCTTGACTCGCGCTCTCCGCAAACTCGCTGCCGACTGCGTTTGCATTTCAGTTTTTAATATAGATGCGGGTTTTTTTCCCCCCTGCTCTGCTTTTGTTTTGATTTTCAATGTATCTGCCAAGTATTTCCACCCCTGATTTCCACATACAAATTGCAACCGAGCTCTGGTTTCTCCTTTCTTTCTGTTTTTTTCAGCCCCATTCGGTGCATAATGCCAGGGACTTTGCTATTCTGCATGTTGCCTTATTAAAAATAAATATGCTGCCCTGTCCCTGTTTGCACCGTCTCCCATTACTGACAACAATCCCGACAAATTCTTACTATTTAAGGGTGGTGAAAAAAACTCCACCAGGAAGCAGTTTCCTCTCCTGCCAGCTCCAGACAGGCTGCTCATTGAAAATGTAATACACTGCTGCCATGTCACAGGTCAGCTGGCAAATGGCAATCTGAATTTTAAAAGGAATATGAATAAAATTCTGTTTTATTTTGAAAATGAACTTTGTGCCCTCCATCATGAATCCAATATATGTCTTAATCTTCTATGCTCTTGAAGCCTGCGGCTCCTGGCTGAGTCCTTTGACTCCTGAACCTAATAAGGAAAATAGGTTGTTTTCCCATCCTCGCCTCATTTTGAGAGGGGCTGAAACAAACAGTCCCTATTCCAGCTGTAATTGGCAAAGCATAAAAACATGTGTGTTATATAATTTTGGGGTTTTACGGCGGAGCTGGAGCTGGAGGTTTGATTAAGCCGTGAGACTCTGAAAATAACGCTGTCAACACCGCGGCACGGAGCGCGCCGTGTGCGCCGTGCCTGGCGAGGGCTGGCCAGGGAGGAGAGGCCCGGGCCCCTCGGGTGGGGTGTTCTGCCTTTAACCCAGCCCTTATTCCCAGCCCCATTCCCAGAGAGTGGATGTGGGGCTGGAGAATTCCCAGTGGGATCGCTGGCGGGTTGGTGACACACGGTTTGTCCCAAGGCTGTGGACATGTGTGTGTATTTCTGTTTAGGGTTTTTTCATGCTGAATCCTCCATTGCCAGGGCACAATCTGGGTGGGATGTTCTGCCTTTAACCCAGCCCTTATTCCCAGCCCCATTCCAAGGGCTGTGTATTCCCAGTGAGTGTGGAGAATTCCCAGCGGGATCACTGGCGGGTTGGTGACACTGATTTGTCCCAAGGCTGTGGACATGTGTGTGTATTTCTATTTAAGGTGTTTTTATTGCTGAATCCCCCATTCCCAGGGCACCACCCAGGTGTCCCCTGAGCATCCCTCGTGCCCTGCACGTGTCCAGCACAGTCCAGGCTCTGTGGCTGCCTCCACTCCTGATCCATCTGCAGCACAGTCCTGCAGCTCAGCTCTGAGGAATTCCTGCTGACTTTTGCCTGGGTGGGGCAAAAGAAGCAGAGAAACAGAGCTTATTGCTCCCAAAGCCAGCTGGCTGAGGGGCTGTGCTGGGGGGACAGGATCCAACCTAGTGGCAAAACAGGAATTCTAGAAATAGATCCTGTTCTCTCTTATTGAACTGGGATGTGGGTTTGAGAGTTCACTCTGAATTTAGGGATTTCTTCTCAAAGGTAGGAGAAAAATCACACAGTGTGAGGGGAGGTGATCCATCCATCAATTGTGGATCAATTATCTATCTATCTATCTATCTATCTATCTATCTATCTATCTATCTATCTATCTATCTATCATCTATCTATATATACCTATCTGTTTATCTATCTGTTTATCTACCTATTTATCATCTATCATCTATCTATATATCTATCTGTCTATATATCTGTTTATCTATCTATTTATCTATCTATCTATCTATCTATCTATCTATCTATTTATCTATCTGTTTATCTATCTATCTATCTATATAATCTATTATCTATCTATCTATTTATCTATTTATCTATTTATCTATTTATCTATTTATCTATTTATCTATCTATCTATCTATCATCTATCATCTATCTATATATCTGTTTATCTATCTATCTATCCATCTATCTAGCTATTTATTTATCTATCTGTTTATCTATCTGTCTATCTATCAATCAATGCACAATGGATAGCAGCTGATGATCTATCAGCATTCTCTCATCAATCTATCAATTACCCCTCATCGATCTGTCAATTATCTCTCCTCAGCCTCTCAACTGCCCCTCATCTCTCTGAATTATCTCTCCCTACACATCTCTGTGGATACACACACATGGAAGCACTCAATGCTTCACAGCACCCCCAAAAAACCAAACCCATAAGTTTTCCCAATTTTTCTGGGAAAGATCCCACTTTGGCCAAAGACATTTCATTTATAAAAGGAGTTTATGTGGACACTGAACACCCCAGAAAACTGAGAGGCACAAACTCCTTGAGAAGAACAGGGAATGAAAGTGGGGATCACTGGAAATAAAAATAAAAATAAAAATAAAAATAAAAATAAAAATAAAAATAATACATATACATATACATATACATATACATATACATATACATATACATATAAATAATATGTAGAAATATATATAAAATATATAAATATATATATTATATAAATATATAATATATATATAAATACATATACTTATATATTCTATATATTCAAATATATTGAACCAAAAATCAGCTGCAATGCTAAATCCTGTATTGACTGAAATATGAACAATTCTTCCCCACATTTATCCCACTTCCAAGAATTTGGGTGTGAGCATTTTCAGGGGGGATTTGTGCCCTCAGGGGGAAGGGAAATCCCTGCTCAGGTGAGGCAGAGAATAACAAAATAAAAATAAAAATAAAAATAAAAATAAAAATAAAAATAAAAATAAAAATATGATGATGATGATGATGATGATGATGATGATGATGATGATGATGATGATGATAATAATAATAATAATAATAATAATAATAATAATAATAATAATAATAATAATAATAATAATTTTGGGCTGGTCCATATTTCCAAACAGAAAACTCCGAAGGAATTCCTGGAGCGGGGCGGGATCTGGGGGCTGGGAGTGTCCCTGGGCTGCCGAGCACAGCAATTATTTCATTACCCAGCCCTGTCTCATTTAGCCTCAGCTCCTGTTTGTGTTTGATTGCTGTGCTGATAATGATGATGGGGAGAATTGCTGTGATGAGGAATTGCAATCAGCTAAATAGCAGCAGAGCTTCCCCCAGGGACAGACTCGTGGGATCCCACCCCGGGCGCTTCGGGGCTTCTCCCTCTTTGTCTGGGAGAGCCTGGGGGGAACAGGAGCAGGATGGGCTCAGGCAGAGCAAGTGGCTCTGAGATATTCGGATTTTATGTCGCTGTCCTCTGTCACAGGCTCCCTGTGTGGGCACAGACTGTGACAGCTCATCCAAACACAGCCATGGAATCCCGGGATGGGTTGGGCTGGGTGGGACCTTAAATCCTTTAAATGTTTTAAATCCCTTAAATGTCATCCCGCTCCACACCTTCCACTGTCCCACTGCTCCCAGCCCCGTGTCCAGCCTGGCCTTGGGCACCGCCAGCTGCTCTGGGAATTCCATCCCAAAATCCCACCCATCCCTGCCCTCTGACACTGCCATTCCCTGCATCCCATCCCTCCATCCCCTGCACATAATCCCTCTCCGTGTTTCTTGCTGGCTCCTGGAAGGTCACCATCAGCTCACCCCAATATTTGTACTCCTGATTGTTTTCCCAAAGAATTAACAACACCAAGACTCTGAGATTCACCAGAAACCCCCCAAAGCAGCAGGATCTTGGATGTGGGGTCCAGGATCCGTCCTGGTTTGGTCCTTGCAGTGTGTGAGGAGCATTCCCACTGCTCCTGCGGGCACAGCTGCATCCCGAACTTCCTGCAGCTCCCAGTCCTCCCCCTGTGCTCAGTGGCATTTATGGGACAGGAATGTGGGGTGAGGGAGCAGCCTGGGAGGAGAAATCCCCCCAAAGCAGAGCCAGGAGTGAATTCTGGGTGTTTTCCCCATTTTTCACGGCTTGTGGCATCTCCTCACGCAGGGAGCTCAGAGCAGACAGAGGGTCTGGAAGGAGACCTGGAGTCAAACCCTCCCAGCAGCTTCGGCCGACTGGGACACTCAGCTCGTTCCAGGAGCTGCCAGAATTCCAGGGAACTGCAGGGAGCAGCTGCCAGGATGGGCAGATCACGGTCCCAGGCGATTCTGGGAGGTGAATTTTTGGGAAGTGCAGGAAAAGCAGCTCGCTGGGCTTGGGGAACAGCAGCAGCCTTGGGAGCTTCAGTGCTGGGGGTGGGAACATCCCCCTCCATCCCTGGCACTGGGACTGTACTGGGATGGACTGGGATGAGACTGGGATGGGACTGGGATGGGACTGATGGACTGGGGAGGGACTGGAAGGGATTGGGCTGGCACTGGGATGAGACTGGGATGAGACTGGGATGGGACTGGGATGGGACTGAGGAGGGACTGGAAGGGGATTGAGTTGGCACTGGGATGAGACTGGGATGGGACTGGGAAAGGACTGGGATGAGATTGGGCTGGAACTGGAATGGGACTGAGCTGGCACTGGTCTGCACTGGACTGGCACTGGGATGGCATTGGGATGACACTGGGATGGACTGGACTGGGCTGGCACTGGGATGGACTGGGAAGGGACTGGGCTGGACTGGGCTGGCACTGGGTGACACTGGGCTAACCCTGGGAATGCACTGGGATGGAACTGAGCTAGACTGGTCTGGAGAAGTCTGGACTGGTGTGAAATGGGTGGCACTGGGCTGGACTGGGCAGGACTGAGAAGCGACCGGAATGGCTTGGACTGGTCTGGACTGGGCTGGACTGGGAGGGCACTGGGAGGGTACCGGGTTTCACTGAGATGGACTGGGTAGCACTGGGATGGGCTGAGAAGGCACTGGACTGGTCTGGACTGGTCTGGACTGGGTTAGATTGTGTGGCACTGGGCTGGACTAGGCAGGCACTGGGATAGACTGGTCTGGACTGGTCTGGACTGGTCTGGACTGGTCTGGACTGGTCTGGACTGGGTGGCACTGGGCTGGACTAAGCAGGCACTGGTCTGGACTGGTCGGACTGGGCTGGCACTGGGAGGGCACTGGGCTGAACTGGTTTGGACTGGTCTGGACTGGGCTGGACTGATCCGGACTGGTCTGGACTGGCAGGACTGGTTGGACTGGCTGGACTGGGTTGCACTCATATGGACTGGGTAGCACTGGTCCGGACTGGTCTGGACTGGGTGGCACTGCGCTGGACCAGGCAGGCACTGGTCTGCACTGGGTGGCACTGGGCTGGACTAGGCAGGCACTGGAATAGACTGGTCTGGACTGGTCTGGACTGGGTGGCACTGCGCTGGACTAGGCAGGCACTGGTCTGGACTGGTCGGACTGGTCGGACTGGTCGGACTGGCGCTGCCCTGCCGCCGGCCCGTCCCGAGCTGCCTGTTCCGGACCCCCCCCAGCAGCTCCGTGCGCCCCGCGCCGGGGCTGGAGGGGCTGGAGGGGCTGGAGGGGCTGAGGCTGGAGGGGCTGGAGGAGCCGCCCCCGCTCCAGCGCAGGATTAGCAAATTGGCGCTTGATCCAAACCCCGGGCACCTCCTGGGATTCATTAGCTGCGGGTTTCGAATTATCTCCCAGGTTAAACAAAAGAATTGGGGCTCTTTGCATATCTCTGCAAGGTAGGCATCCTCTGGAGACTGTAGATTATCTTGGTAATATATTTTTTTCCTCCCCTGCACATTCCTGCAGCTAAGAAATCTCGGAAAATAATTTCTGGAACACTTACCAGGCTTACAGAGACTGCCTGCCTTAAATAAGGATATTACACTTAATTAAGCATCGCGCCTGTGGGGCTCAGCCCGGGAGTCTCGGGCTGCAGGAATTCAGAGTTGAATGCGGCGGCTCCAGCAACTTTTTGGATTCAGGCTGTTGGCTGGTGAGGGGATCTAAGATGTTTTGAGAGGGGAAAAAAAAATTACTGATCTGATGTAAAAAATTATTGCACGGCTGTGTTAAAAGCGCTGTGAGCCACGGGGCTGTTTAGTCATGCTCAGATGAAGGCTGGAACGTTGCCTTTATCCTCGCCACAAGGAGGGGATTATTATTTTTAAAATGGTGATTTCCCCCCTCCTCAATTCCAAATTAAGCTTTGATTGTGCAGCAGCACAAGCAGAGCCCCTCTGCCGGAGCTATTTATCTTCTGAGAGAAAAATAAATAAATAAATAAATAAAATAAAAGGAGCGGGAAAGAAAAGAGAGAGCGAGGGGAAAAAAAAAAAATCCCCCAAAGTTTGACTGACACTAATTTCCCGAACAAGATCCCCTGGAAACTGCAGTTTATGTGGTGAAATGATAACAGACAGGGTTTGTGATGTCCCCTCGGTGAGCTGCTGTCTGCTGTCAGCTGGCAGCGCCGCGGCTGACGGAGGGAGATGCGCGGGGAGCAGGAGCTGTCACCAGCAGTGTAATGTGCTGTGTATTATCACTCACACTGATCCGGGGCCCCGCACGCTGTCAGCTCCTGAGACTGTACAAGTCAACACAAATAAAACCGAGGAGGCAAATGATAATGTCTGAGATAGATCCAGGCTCATTCTCGCCATTACTTTTTATTCAAACCTTAGAGATGACATGATGTGAAAAATGAGCCTGTGTCTAGTTCAGTGCCCATTAGTGTGTGAGCACATTATCTTCCACTTTTCACATTGAATCTCGCTGTACATCCCGTGGCAGCTGCAGCTCTGCAGCCCGGCAGCTCCGGGGGCTGCCGGCGCCTCTGCTGCTCCGGGTGTGCAAAGCCTGCCCCGCCAGGGATGCTCGGGAGGAGCCGCCACCGAGAGGGAGCCGGGCTGGGCTGCTCCTCTGCACCCAGGCAGGGTCCCCACCCGTGCCAGGACACCCCAGTGCTGGGAGCACCTTTTTCTTTTTGGGACTGATTTCCTTCCACCATCCATCCTCATCATCCCAACCCTCTGTCCCTTCCTCCTGAGATGGAGCAGGGCTGGGCTGCTCCTCTGCATCCAGGCAGGATTTCCATCCAGTGCCAGGACTCCCCAGTGCTGGGAACACCTTTTTCTTTTTGGGTCTGATTTCCTTCCCCCATCCATCATCATCACCCAGCCCTGCAGTCCCTTCTTCCCAAGAGGGAGCAGGGCTGGGCTGCTCCCTGCACCCAGCCAGGATCTCCATGTGGCTCTGGAATCTCCCAAGACTCCCCCCCAGTGCTTGGAACATCATTTTCTGTTTGGGGGTAACTGGGGCTGATTTCCTCCTCCCATCCATCTTCATCATCCCAACCCTCTGTCCCTTCCTCCAGGATGGAGCCGGGCTGGGCTGCTCCTCTGCATCCAGGCAGGATTTCCTTCCAGCCCCAGGACTCCCCAGTGCTGGGAACACCTTTTTTCTTTTTGGGTCTGATTTCCTCCTCTCATCAATCACCATCACTCAGCCCTGCAGTCCCTTCTTTCCCAGGATGGAGCAGGACTGGGCTGCTCCTCTGCACCCAGCCAGGATCTCCATGTGGCTCTGGAACTTTCCAGGACTCCCCAGCAGTGCTTGGAACATCATTTTCTGCCTGGGGGTAACTGGGGCTGATTTCCTCCCCTCCCTCTCCTCCATCATCATCCCCACCCCAGCCCTGCTGTGCCCCCCTCCATGCACAGGGCCCTGATCCAGGACAGAGCCATCCCAAGGGCCAAAATCACTTCCTTCCCCTCCTCCCTCGGCTCTTGGGGCCAGGGAGAGCTGACCATGGCAGCAAAAGTGCCCTCACCCCCTCCCCAGAGCCCAGAGCCATTCCCAAACCTCCAAAACCACCAGGAGCAGCCTCAGCTGGGCACAGGGATCACTTCCCCCAGGAATTTTTAGCACAGTTGCTGACATCATCAGTACCCAAGCAAAATTCCTATTACTCTCCTGCATAACCTTTAATTACCCCCACCACCCCAAAAATATCCCTCAATTACCTCGCAGGCAGAATTATGCATATTTTTAAAGTTCTCCCAGGGATATAACACTAAACGTTGGGTTGTTATGGTTCAGTGGTTTAAATTACAGTGTACTTAATTAAAACAGCGTAAAAAGCTGTCAGTATTCCATATAATTTGAGAGACTTTGATTAGTGATTTCTTTCTTTTACTGTTAGAGCACACTCAGCTTGGCCATTAGGTTGTCATTTACCAGCACCTTGGTGCTGGAGCCATCATTTCACAGAGCTGGGGGAAAAAAAAGGTAAACAAATTACAATTCCCAGCAAAAAAAGTGACAAGCAAAGAGCAGCAATGCCTTGGGAGGTGGGGTTTGGGCTGGGAAATCTGGGAATGAGCCCTGCTGGGGTTGTGTTGGCAGAGGGAGAGAGCTGGGAAAGGTGGGAGGGGGAAAGGAGGGCAAGGAGGAGCTGGGATCTCACCCAGGAGTGATGGGGATGCTGTGCTGGGGTCTGGAGATAAAGCAGCACGGCAGAGGGACCTCAGATCCCATCCCATGGGTCCCATCCCATTAATCCCATTAATCCCATTAATCCCATTAATCCCATCCCATCCCATCCCATCCCATTATCCCATTCCATTATCCCATCCCATCCCTGTATCCCATCCCATTGATCCCATCCCATTGATCCCATTAATCCCATCCCATCCCATTCCATTATCCCGATCCCATCCCATCCCATCCCATCCCATTCCATTATCCCATCCCATCCCTTTATCCCATCCCAGTGATCCCATCCCAAGGATCCCATCCCATTAATCCCACTAATCCCATTAATCCCATCCCACTCCAGTATCCCATCCCAGTGATCCCATCCCAGTGATCCCATCCCATCCCTTTATCCCATCCCATCCCATCCCATTGATTCCATCCCCATTAATCCTGTATTAATCCCATTAATCCCATCCCATCCCATTCCATTATCCCATCCCATCCCTGTATCCCATCCCATTGATCCCATCCCATCCCATGGATCCCATCCCATCCCTTTATCCCATCCCAGTGATCCCATCCCAAGGATCCCATCCCATTAATCCCACTAATCCCATTAATCCCATCCCACTCCAGTATCCCATCCCAGTGATCCCATCCCAGTGATCCCATCCCATCCCTTTATCCCATCCCATCCCATGGATCCCACCCCATTAATCCCATTAATCCCATTAATCCCATTAATCCCATCCCATTTCATTATCCCATCCCATCCCATCCCATGGATCCCATTAATCCCATTAATCCCATTAATCCCATTATCCCACCCCATTATCCCATCCATGGCAGGGACACCTCCCACCGTCCCAGGCTGCTCCCAGCCCCAGTGTCCAGCCTGGCCTTGGACATTCCCAGGGATCCAGGGGGAGCCACAGCTTTGCTGGGAATTCCCTCCCAGTATCCCACCCCTCCCTGCCCCTTCCAGTTTAAACCACTCCCCCTCGTCCCATCACTCTGCCCATATAAAAGTCACTCCCCCTGGTTTGTACATCCCAAATTTTCATTGATATGGCGCCACATCACAGGCTGCAGGATCTGGGGCTGCTCCAGCATCCCTGGTGTTTTGCCATTCCCAAACCCTCCCAACCCCCTGAGTTCTATTCCCAAAACTTCCTGAGCTTTGGGGGGAAAATCTGCCCGCCCACACAGCAGAATCCCGGAAGGGTTTGGGGTGGAAGGGACCATAAAAACCCCTCGGTTCCCACCCCCTGCTGTGGGCAGGGAAGCTCGGGATTCCCTGGAGCATCCCTTGGGAGCACAGGGCTGCCTGTGGGAGGCGAGGTCACTGTGCTTAAGGAGCTTTTTTGAACGTAATCCATGTTTATTTATAAACCAGTGATGTGACAGTGCTCACGCTGGGAACATCTATATTTTTCATCAAGGCTTTTTTTTTTTTTTTTAATATATTATGGCAAAACACAAAATCATAACTGTGAACAGGAAAATCCTGTTTAGCCACGGGCTAAACATCTCAGCCACACTCAGAGCCACGGTTCCCTCTTTAGATTATCGGCCTAAACAAATATTTTTTAAAATACACTTAGAGCAAAGCAGATGCTCGGGATTCACAATGGTTTTTTCCAGCTCAGAGGGTTCTCAAAGCTATTTGCTGGCTGGGAATGTGCAGATTCATTCAGGCTTGCTTGAAAAATTATCCTGTTTGTAAGTAATGACTTGCTGGTAATTGTTATCTGCTCACAACTCGAGCACTTCAACCTGTGCTCATCCAGGGGCTGATCCTGCCACTAACAGGGCTTTATTTATCTATTATTTATCTATTTTATCTATTATTATTTTTCTATTATTATTTATCTATTATCTATCTATTTATATAATTTTATCTATTATTATTTATCTATTATTTTTATTATCTATCTATTTATCTATTATTATTTTTCTATTATTATTTATCTATTATTATTTATCTATTATCTATCTATTTATATAATTTTATCTATTATTATTTATCTATTATTTTTATTATCTATCTATTTATCTATTATCTATCTATTTATCTATTATTATTTATTTTTATTTATCTATTATTTATCTATTTATCCATATTAATTTATTTATTTATTATTTATTTATTTATTTATCTATTCGGGGTTCTGCAGAAACGTGGCACGTGAGGAAAACTCAGCTCAGCTGTCCTGAGGTGCCAGAGCTGGGGCTGGGGTGACCTGCCCTGATTTAGGTGCCACCAGCTCCAGGGGACGTGAGGGCTTTGGGGTTTGTCCTCTGTGGCTCAAAAATTTGGGTTCAAGGGGGTTGGGCAGCCTGGGGTGCTGATCCAGGACACTGCCTGCAATCCCTGAGATGGTCAGGGGGGATTGAACACAGGAGGAGCAGCTGAGGGAAGTGGGAAAGGGCTGGAGAATTCCTGAGGGAAATGGGAAAGGATGGAGAATTCCTGAGGGAAATGGGAAGGGGCTGGAGAATTCCTGAGGGAAATGTGAAAGGCTGGAGAATTCCTGAGGGAAATGGGAAAGGATGGAGAATTCCTGAGGGAAATGGGAAAGGATGGAGAATTCCTGAGGGAAATGGGAAAGGAATGGAGAATTCCTGAGGGAAATGGGAAGGGATGGAGAATTCTGAGGGAAATGGGAAGGGGCTCAGGCTGGAGCAAAGGAGGATCCCGAGGGATCTTTTCCCTCTCTGGAATTCCCTACCAGGAGTGAAGCTCTCCCTGGATCCTTCCCTTCTCCAGCTGTGTCCCTGCTCCTTGGTAAATCCCCTGGGAGTCTCCTCGCAGGGTTTGGTTCCAGCTTTTCCCTGTTCTGGGAGCGGATGGGATGTGCTGGAGCAGGAGCCCCAGCTCCACACGCTGTGGTTTGGCCCTGGGAATGTTTGGGAATGTTTGGGAATGTTTGGGAATGAAGCAGTTGTGAGGCAGGGCCCTGCAGCAGCATTTCCTTAAACCCTCTGTGCTCCTCTCCCCATTTAAATCCTTCATTCCATGTCCATGGCTCTTCCCAAAAAAACGTTCCTCCATAAAAAACGAGGAACTGCAGAGCACAAATTTTCACCTCCTCACCACAATTCCTCTCAAAGGGCCCGGCTCCTCCATCCTCTCTGTCCTTCCCCACATCCCAGCACACCTGGAATTCCCAGCACACCTGGAATTCCCAGTGGCTTTGGAGCCCTCCTGGCTGGGCACAACCCCTGGGATCCTTCTCCCCCATAATCCAGGGTGAATTCCTGCACAGCCTCTTTCCCCAGATTGCCAACTCCCCGCACAGATGGCTCTGCAGGAGCCTGTGTGGGAGAAGAGTGGCTTTTTAAGCCAATTAAACAGAAACCTTGTCCAAGCAGGCTTCTGGAAATGCTGGTGCCTGTGAATTCCTGACGTCCTGGGCTCCGTGCTGCCAGGGCTGAATGGGCACAATTTCCTTGGTTTAAGGTCACTGCTGATTTTGAACACTTTAATTTTTTTTTTTTTTAACTTGAAAGCAAAACTCCTGAAAGAACTTCCAGCTTGGGAATATTTTAGATATCCAGAGAGAAGCTTTTTTGTCATTTCTGTCTGTGAATTCTCCAGCCTGGTCCTCAGCATGAAAGGCAAGACATGATTTGTAGTAAGAGAGATGAGAGGAAGGAAAAGAGAGTGGAAGGTGTTAAATGACACACCAAGGGGGAAATCCTGAATTTTCCTCCCTTCTTTTCTCCTTTCCTTTCCTTTCCTTTCCTTTCCTTTCCTTTCCTTTCCTTTCCTTTCCTTTCCTTTCCTTTCCTTTCCTTTCCTTTCCTTTCCTTTCCTTTCCTTTCCTTTCCTTTCCTTTCCTTTCCTTTCCTTTCCTTTCCTTTCCTTTCCTTTCCTTTCCTTTCCTTTCCTTTCCTTTCCTTTCCTTTCCTTTCCTTTCCTTTCCTTTCCTTTCCTTTCCTTTCCTTTCCTTTCCTTTCCTTTCCTTTCCTTTCCTTTCCTTTCCTTTTCCTTTCCTTTCCTTTCCTTTTCCTTTTCCTTTTCCTTTCCTTTCCTTTCCTTTCCTTTCCTTTCCTTTCCTTTCCTTTCCTTTTCCTTTCCTTTCCTTTCCTTTCCTTTCCTTTCCTTTCCTTTCCTTTTCCTTTTCCTTTTCCTTTCCTTTTCCTTTCCTTTCCTTTCCTTTCCTTTCCTTTCCTTTCCTTTCCTTTCCTTTCCTTTCCTTTCCTTTCCTTTTCCTTTTCCTTTCCTTTTCCTTTCCTTTCCTTTCCTTTCCTTTCCTTTCCTTTCCTTTCCTTTCCTTTCCTTTCCTTTCCTTTCCTTTCTCCTCTCTCTCTTTTCCCCTTCCTGAAGATCCCCAGAGGTCCCTCCCACCCCACCCACCCTGGTCCCATATTTTGGTTGTTGTTTGTCCTTTCCTCAGTGGAATTGCTCAGGGTCAGGATGGAGAAGACAAACCAATCCTACTCCATTGCTGGGATGGGGAATAAAATTCTTAATTTATGTAAAACAATTCCCAAAATCCTTCAGCCCTTTTCCCTTTGGATCTGGGGTGGGAATTATCCACGTGTGCAGGATCTGCTGAATCCTTTCTCCTTGGATTTGGGGTGGGAATTGCCCACGTGTGCAGGATGTGCTGAATCCTTTCCCCTTGGATTTGGGGTGAGAATTATCCACGTGTGCAGGATCTGCTGAATCCTTTCCCCTTGGATTTGGATGTGAATTTCCCACGTGTGGGATCTGCTGAATCCTTTCCCCTTGGATTTGGGGTGGGAATTTCCCACGTGTGCAGGTTCTGCTGAATCCTTTCCCCTTGGATTTGGGGTGGGAATTATCCACGTGTGCAGGATGTGCTGAATCCTTTCCCCTTGGATTTGGGGTGGGAATTGCCCACGTGTGCGGGATGTGCTGAATCCTTTCCCCTTGGATTTGGGGTGAGAATTTCCCACGTGTGTGGGATCTGCTGAATCCTTTCCCCTTGGATTTGAGATGTGAATTTCCCACGTGTGTGGGATCTGCTGAATCCTTTCCCCTTGGATTTGGGATGAGAATTTCCCACGTGTGCAGGATCTGCTGGAGGAGCAGAGCTGAGAGCCCCACGGGAAGAAGCAGAGCTGGGGCTCAGAATTCCCTGTCCTGACCCTTCCTGGCGTTTTCCATGCCCACGTTCCAGCTGCATTTCCAGCTGTGAGGAGCAGCAGAGGGGAGGGTCTGACAAACACAAAACTGGGAGCGCTGGGGAATAAGGCAAACAGCTCCTGGAAGGAGCAGGAATGAGACAAATATTGGGTTAAGGCAAACACTGCTGCGGATTGCCACGGCAATTCCGGGCTGGGAGTGTTGACAGTGGGAGATGAGGGAAAATCTCCAGGCCTGGGCTGGTGTCACTGGGTCACTGGTGACCGGAATTATTGGGATATGACATCCAAATAAACAGGAATTCTGCTCCTAAATGCCTGGGTCCAGCAGAGAAATTCCCAGTTTTATCAGCACAGCCCTGGGGTGCTGGGATTGGGAATTCATGGGAGGGGAGCTCATCCCAAACAGCATCCCAAAGCTCTTCCCTGTCTGCCAGCAGGAGGGAAGGGATGGGATGGGATGGGATGGGATGGGATGGGATGGGATGGGATGGGATGGGATGGGATAATGGGATGGGATGGGATGGGATAATGGGATGGGATGGGATACAGGGATGGGATGGGATGGGATGGGATACAGGGATGGGATGGGATGGGATGGGATGGGATGGGATGGGATACAGGGATGGGATGGGATGGGATGGGATACAGGGATGGGATACAGGGATGGGATACAGGGATGGGATACAGGGATGGGATAATGGGATGGGATAATGGGATGGGATACAGGGATGGGATACAGGGATGGGATGGGATACAGGGATGGGATAATGGGATGGGATCCATGGGATCCATGAGATGGGATTACAGCCACACTCTGTGGCAAATGGACGGTGAGAAAACCAGGATAATCCGTTTGGGGGAAGTGCCAAAGGAGTGTCACCGTTTCGAAGGTTGTGTCACTTTCCAGGTGACACCTGGGGATGACAAATCCAGCCTCCTGCAGAGGGGACCTGGCACATTCCAAGGCAGCCTCCTCCATATCTGGAATATTTATTTTTAACAGGACAGCAGCTCCCGTTTGTGTTGGAATGAGGGCAGAGGGAAAGTTTTGACACTGCAAGGAAAAAAATTATTTCCATCCTCGTGGTGCCTCTGGTTTCCTTTGCCTTGGGATCCAGATTTTGGGCCTCAGCCACAGAAATGAATGATCTGTCAGGGGAAAAAAAAATCCTAAAGAATGGCTGAGATACCCTAAAATTGTGTTGAAAGTTCAGATCATTGAGCAGATCTTTCAGAATTCTGAATAAATCACTGAGATTTGCAGGGCACACAGAGAGTTCTCCACGACCCCACACTTCAAACAGCAAATTCATCTGTCCCAAACAAAAATGTAAATGAAAACAGGCTGGAAAAAGAGGAGTTAGGGCACATTTTGAAAAACTCTGCTGCTTTGAGAAGGGTTCAGAGCCAGCTGTGAGTCCTCAGTGCCATTTTTCAGCAGGAGGAAAACGCCAGAGCAGCTGGGGCTGTCCTGGAAGGGAAATCTATGGATCCATGGATATCCTCTGACCAGCCCAGCCCAGATAAATACCACTGAAAGCAGGCAAAGGAAAGACAAATTTCTGAGCAGCCCCATCAGCTCCTGGGATGTAAATGAGCCCAACACATTGCCCAAATTAGCCCAATAAGCCATAAATCTTTAATTAGGGCATCACTGGAAAGCTGAAGGCACAAAACTTCCAGTGCTGGGTTCTGTGGGAAGCTGAGCCAGGCTGGAAAATCTCCTTGGGAAGGTTTGGAATATGTTTGGAATAAAACATAAACTCCAAAGTTGGAAACATCCACAGGAGGGGCTGGAGCAAAGGAGAAATTGCTGCTGGATTTATCAGACTGCAATCATCCCTCAATATTCCTGAAGATAAATGGGAAGGAATTCTTTCCAACCAACAAAAAAAAAGCAGCATGGCAGAGAGTTGCCTTTGACACGGGGATTATTGATAGCCATGATAAATTCCCAACATCCAGCAGGGAAAAAAAAAAAAACCCACAGCAAGGCTGGAGGTGAGGGAGTGGGAAGTGCTGGGGATGTTAAATTCCAGCTCAGCCTCATTATGCCATCGGCAAAATGTAAAAACAGAGGCTGGGGAAATGTCTCATTAAGGATTTCCCAGCTCGTTCCAGGGCTGGAATAATGAAAAATGCAGGAGAAGCTCTGGGGTGGGGGTGGCAGGAGCAGCACTTTGGCACAGGGGGTGAATTCCTGGGATTGCCCAGGAATTCTGCTACAGGACAAGAGGGTTGGAAAAATTGGGGGGTTCACACCAGGAAAGTCGGATCTGGCTCAGGCACAGAATTCCAGGATGCCCAAGGCTGGAAAATCCATCCAGGATCATCAAATCCAAGCTGTGCCCCATCCCCACCTCGTCCCCAGAGCTCCAGGAATTCCTGGGACACCTCCAGGGATGGGGATCCAAACCTCCCTGGGCAGCCCCTCCAATATTCAACAACCTTGGAATTCTTGGGCTCATTTGTGGCCTCTGAGTGCAGGATCTGGGACAACCACAGACTTTCCCTACCCTGGATTCATCCGAACACAAATTCCCCTGGAAACTGGCAGTGTTCTAACTTCCAGAATAGCTGCAATATTTTGAAATATTTTGATATTTGTAGCATTTTGGATGCTGGAAATATTTCACTGCCTGAAATATTTTCTTATTTGAAATATTGTAATATTTGAAATATTTTGATGCTTGAAATATTTTTCTCATTTGAAATATTTTCTTATTTGGAATATTTTGATATTCGAAATATTTTTGATGTTGAACCAAAATATTTGATTGAAAACTTCCTTTTTTTCTTTCAGGGGGTTGAGTTCCGACAGTGATAATCCAGGTTGGAAATTTCATCCAATTTTTTATCCATCAACTGAAATTTGGAGATTTAGGAATGTCTTGGAGTGATGGGAATTGTCCCTGGATTTTTTTCAGCACTGGATTTGGAAATACTGATCCAAACAGCTCTGGAGGCCATTGAAAATCTTATTTCCTGTAGCAACAGCTGGAATTACTGGGATATTTCCCTGGGATATTTCCCTGGGATCTCTGGGATGTTCAAACCTGGATATCCAAGTGTGTGGGGAGTGAAGGGATTCCTGGGAATCTCCTCCTCCATTGGAGAGGGCAGCTGGAAATCCCAAATATTGTTTTATTTGGAAGGAACTCCTGGAGCCTTGGGAAGAGGTGGAAGAGCACAAAATTCCTGCCTTTTCCCAGATTTCCCACTGGACTACTCTGCAACACCACCTAGTGCTGCTGGAACACGCATGGGGCGGGACAGGGGGAATCCACCGCTCCCAAAAACTGGGAAAGGCTCCAGGAATTCCTGCAGGAATGGGGACGATCAGGAAAAATCCGGGGGAATCAGGAGAGTGGGAAGGTCCAGGAGCCTCCCAAACTTGTTTGTGCCTCGTTGGGCTTAGGAGAAAGTTGATTTTCGGTGTCCTTGGAGCAGCTGGAGGAGGAATTCCCGTTCCCTGGAGTGCGGTGTCCATGGAATTACAGCCCATGAATTCTGTGAGTCCCAGTGTGTGTCCATGGAGTTACAGTCCATGGAATTACAGCCCATGGAATTACAGCCCATGGAATGCTGTAAATTCCAGTGGGGTCTCCATGGAATTACAGCTCATGGAATGCTGTAAATCCAAGTGTGGTGTCCATGGAACTACAGCCCATGGAATTACAGCCCCAAGGAATGCTGTGAGTGTCTGTGCTGTGTCCATGGAACTACAGCCCATGGAATTGCAGCCCATGGAATTACAGCCCATGGAATGCTGTAAATTCCAGTGGGGTCTCCATGGAATTACAACCCATGGAATTGCAGCCTATGGAATTACAGCCCATGGAATGCTGTAAATTCCAGTGGGGTCTCCATGGGATTACAACCCATGGAATTGCAGCCTATGGAATTACAGCCCATGGAATGCTGTAAATTCCAGTGTGGTGTTCATGGAATTACAGCCCATGGAATTACAGCCCATGGAATTACAGCCCATGGAATTGCAACCCATGGAACTACAGCCCATGGAATGCTGTAAATCCCAGTGTGGTGTCCATGGAATTACAGCCCAAGGAATTACAGCCCATGGAATTACAGCCTATGGAATGCTGTGAGTGCCATTGTTGTGTCCATGCAATTACAGCCCATGGAACTACAGCCCATGGAATTACAGCCCATGGAATTACAGCCCAAGGAATGCTGTAAATTCCAGTGTGGTCTACATGGAATTACAGCCCATGGAATTACAGCCCATGGAATTACAGCCCATGGAATGCTGTGAGTGCCATTGTTGTGTCCATGCAATTACAGCCCATGGAATTACAGCCCATGGGATTAGAGCCCATGGAACTACAGCCTCCCAGAGAAGCCAGAGGAATACTCTGGACTCCCACAGGTCTCTAGAGGGTTGAACTTCTAACCAATAAAAACTACAAATTACAAACTAACCAATTACCTTAAACTTCTAAGTGAGAAAAGAACCAATTCTCTTGTAACTTTAAAAACCAATAGAAATCTGAAGAGATAACAGGAGTTTCAATAAGGGAGAGGGGTCCTGTTTCAAGGAATCCCTTTGTTCATGGGATAGAATCCCAGAGGCACATTTTGGAAGAAGAAACATCTTCTACATTTCTCTAGTGAGCAGCTGTGGGCTCTGCAGCCTGAGTTCTGAGCTGTCTGGACTCGAGGCAGCAACCCCGGGGTTGGAAAGCACCCAACCCAAAAACAGCTACATTGAAGAACAAACTTTATTTATATATTATAAATTTATTTATTATACTGAGGGGAATTGTTAACAACGGTCTCATTGCATCAGACAACAAAGGGTGTATATAGGTCTCTAGAGAGTTGAACTTCTACCAATAAAAAATACAAATTACAAATTAACCAATTACTTTAAAATTCTAAGAAAAGAACCAATTATCTTGTAACTTTAAGAACCAATAGAAATCTGAAGAGATAACAGGAGTTTCAATAAGGGAGAGGAGTTCTTTTTCAAGGAATCCCTTTGTTCAGGGGTAGAATCCCAGGGGCACATTTTGGGGGAAGTAACATCTTCTACACTTCTCTAGTGAGCAGCTTTGGGCTCTGCAGCCTGAGTTCTGAGCTGCCTGGACTCGAGGCAGCAACCCCGGGGTTGGAAAGCACCCAACCCAAAAACAGCTACATTGAAGAACAAACTTTAACTTTATTTATATATTATAAATTTATTTATTATACTGAGGGGAATTGTTAACAACGGTCTCATTGCATCAGACAACAAAGGGTGTATATAGGTCTCTAGAGGGTTGAACTTCTAACCAATAAAAACTAAAAACTAAAAATTAACCAATTACCTTAAAATTCTAAGAAGGAAAAGAACCAATTCTCTTGTAACTTTAAGAACCAATAGAAATCTTAAGAGATAACAGGAGTTTCAATAAGGGAGAGGAGTCCTGTTTCAAGGAATCCCTTTGTTCAGGGGATAGAATCCCAGGGGCACATTTTGGGGGAAGTAACATCTTCTACACTTCTCTAGTGAGCAGCTTTGGGCTCTGCAGCCTGAGTTCTGAGCTGTCTGGACTCGAGGCAGCAACCCCGGGGTTGGAAAGCATCCAACCCAAAAACAGCTACATTGAAGAACAAACTTTATTTATATATTATAAATTTATGTATTATAACTTTATTTCTGCGAGGGGCATTGTTAACAACGGTCTCATTGCATCAGATAACAAAGGGTGTATATAGGTCTCTAGAGGGTTGAACTTCTAACCAATAAAAACTAAAAATTAAAAATTAACCAATTACCTTAAAATTCTAAGAAAATAACCAATTATCTTGTAACTTTAAGAACCAATAGAAATCTGAAGAGATAACAGGAGTTTCAATAAGGGAGAGGGGTCCTGTTTCAAGGAATCCCTTTGTTCAGGGGATAGAATCCCAGGGGCACATTTTGGGGGAAGTAACATCTTCTACACTTCTCTAGTGAGCAGCTTTGGGCTCTGCAGCCTGAGTTCTGAGCTCGAGGAGCAACCCCGGGGTTGGAAAGCACCCAAGCCAAAAGCAGCTCCAGGACGCTGCAGCTCGGGGCGCTGGGGTTTGCTCTCCAGCCTGGCCCTGACAGCTCTGTCAGGAGGCAGCAGACAGCAGCCCTGATTGGAGCTGAAGCCTCCTCTCTGATGGCAGCAGGCACTAAAGCAGATGCTGATAATCAAGATGATCAGCTCAGGCTGCTGAGCTGTGAGCCTTTGGACGGGCAGACGCGTCGCGGCGTTTGCTGCGCTGACTCCAGCCTGCCTGGGCCTGGCAGCCTCTGCCACACAAATTATTTTGGGAAGGGGAAGGGCTGGGAGTGGCAGGGCTGCTGCCCAGGAAGGGTCTGAGCCAGCCCTGAGCTGCTCTGGGCTGCTCTGGCTCCGTGCTCAGGGCAGGCACAGATTCCTCTCCAAGGTTCCAGTGATGCTCCCACAGTGGCCAAAAAACACCCCCAGGGCACTGGGGTGGCCCTGGGGTGTCCCTGGGGTGTCCTGGGGTGTCCTTGAGTGTCCCTGGGTGTCCCTGGGGTGTCCCTGGGGTGTCCCTGAGGTTTCCTGGGGTGTCCCTGGGGTGTCCCTGGAGTGTCCTGGGGTGTCCTTGGAGTGTCCCTGGGTGTCCCTGGGTGTCCCTGGGGTGTCCCTGTGTGTCCCTGGGGTGTTCCTGAGTGTCCCTGAGTGTCCCTGGGTATCCCTGGGGTGTCCTGGGGTGTCCTGGGGTGTCCCTGGGTGTCCCTGAGTGTCCCTGAGTGTCCCTGGGGTGTCCCTGGGGTGTCCCTGGAGTGTCCCTGAGTGTCCCTGGGTGTCCTTGGCATGTCCCTGAGTGTCCCTGGGTGTCCCTGGGGTGTCCCTGGGGTGTCCCTGGGGTGTCCCTGAGTGTCCCTGGGGTGTCCTAGGGTGTCCTGGGTGTCCCTGAGTGTCCCTGGATATCCCTGGGGTGTCCCTGGGGTGTCCCTGAGTGTCCCTGAGTGTCCCTGGGGTGTCCCTGAGTGTCCCTGAGTGTCCCTGGGGTGTCCCTGGGGTGTCCCTGGGGTGTCCTGGCCAGCGTGCTTGGGAATGAACTGGCAACTTCTGGGAACAACTTTCACATTTCCAGGAGCTCAGCAATATCCATCACACCTGTAGCTGGGGAAAACCCAACTAAAAATGCTGCTCCCACCCCTGGAAGTGTCCCAGGCCAGGCTGGATGGGGCTGGGAGCAGCTTGGGATGGTGGGAGATGTCCCAGGGATAGTGGGAGATATCCTAGGTCATGGCAGGGAGTGGACTGGGAGAGACTTTAAGCCTTCCAACCTAAATTATTTTAGGATTCAAATTAGAAAAAAAAAAAAAAAAAAACACCAAAGGAAAAAAAACAAAAACAAAAAACACCAAACAAAAACAAAAATTAAAAAAAACAACAACAACAACAAAAAAAACAAGGAACAAAAAATCCCCAACATTTTGAGGTGGGTTTAGGAGAGTTTTTAGAGAGTGAACTTTGTGGCTGGACCTTAAAACTCCCTGTGCCTGTCAGGATTCCTGGGAATGGCAGAGGGAATCCCAGCACTGGGGATCTGCAGCTCCTCCTACAACACAAAAATTCTTATTTTATCACAAACCCTGACAGGTGTCAGGGATTCCCTGAGCTTTGGGACATTCCCAGGCAGGGAATTTGCTGGGAATTGTGCCCCTGGTGTTCAGTAACCCCTTCCTGAGCTGGGTCTAAAGGAGGGAGAGGGAATGGGAATGGGAATGAAATGGGAATGGAATGGGAATGGAATGGAATGGAATGGAATGGAAATGGAATGGGAATGGGAATTAAATGGGAATGGGAATGGGAATGGGAATGGGAATGGGAATGGGAATGGGAATGGGAATGGGAATGGGAATGGGAATGGGAATGGGAATGGGAATGGGAATGGGAATGGGAATGGGAATGGGAATGGGAATGGGAATGGGGATGGGATGGGAATGGGAATGGGATTGGGAATGGGAATGGGAATGGAATGGGAATGGGAAAGGGAATGGGAATGGGAATGGGAATGGGAATGGAATGGGAATGGATTGGGAATGGGAATGGGAATGGGATTGGGAATGGGAATGGGAATGGAATGGGAATGGGAAAGGGAATGGGAATGGAATGGGAATGGGATTGGGAATGGAATGGGAATGGAATGGGAATGGGAAAGGGAATGGGAATGGGAATGGGAATGGGAATGGGAATGGGAATGGGAATTAAATGGGAATGGGAATGGGAATGGGAAAGGGAATGGGAATGGAATGGGAATGGGAATGGGAATGGGAATGGAATGGGAATGGGAAAGGGAATGGGAATGGGAATTGGATTGGGAATGGGAATGGGAATTGGAATGGGAATTAAATGGGAATGGGAATGGGAATGGGAATGGGAATGGGAATGGGAATGGGAATGGGAATGGGGAATGGGAATGGGAATTGAATGGAATGGGAATGGGGAATAGGAATGGGGATGGGAATAACTCCAGAGCTGTTGGCTTGGAGCTCTGGTCTGATTCTGGAAATACTCCTGGGGTCAGTGGCAGTTGTTATTTGCAGTTTGTGTCCTGCTGTTATTCACTATCTGAAGGGAAAGAGCTCATTAGAATTTTACTTTTAGTGAAGTTTAGGATGATTTTTAGTATTTATTACTGCTTAAAATAAACTGCAGAGTAAGCAAGCAATTTTAAAAATCCATATTTTTATCAAGATAAAGAAATAGGAGTTTCATTTGGTAGAGGAAGGTGTGTTGTTTTTTTATTTTTCCTTTTTTTTGGTGTTTTTTGTTTTTATTTGTTTTTTTATTTGAGTTTTTTGGGTATGAGGGTGTTTTTGTTCTAATCTTCCCTCGAGTCGTGGTGGAAGTTGAAATGACAACTCCAAACCTGCAGCTGGCTGCACTTCCAGCCCTTCAGCTGAAGTGCTGCAGCCAGAGCTGGGCTGCTGCCCTTGTCTTTGGCACTCCTGCAGTCACAGGCTCAGGTGGCCCTGGATGGGATTTAAATCCCAGCTAATTCTGGGATTTGATAATTCCCACCCTGCTCCTTTCCCTGTCCATTTGTGTTTTGTGAGTTGTGTCACCTGAGGCAGGTGGGGACACTTGTGATAATTCCATGGCTGTGCTGATCCCCTGCAGGGATGTCATTAATTTATTTATTCAATTAAAACAATTTAGTTGTGAATATTTTAGGGCTTGGGTTTGTTTTTTTTTTCTCTAAAAAGTAAACTTTGAATTATTCCAACTCCTGGCTGGGATCATCCTCCTGCACCTGTCGTGGGTTTGAAGGAGGGATCGCACATCAGTGCCCAATTCCAGATGTGCTGATCCACACCTGGACAACCCCTGGGTTTATCCAGAAGCAGAGCTGGGAGCGAGAGGAGGACAGGACAGGACAGAGGCCGGCACTGGGTTAAACCTTTGTGTTGAGCCGGGCTTTGCCGATCTCTGATGCTCCTGGAGGGATCGTGGGAGGGGTTTGGGAGGAGCAGGAGCTGCGGCTCGCCGGGGTTTGCGCGGTGTCACATTCCATGCGCCCTGTCCCTGCGCGGTGACCTCGCCTGGCTTCACCCCAGGGAGCAGGGAGGGGCTGGGGATGGGGGCTGAGAGGGAACTGGGAATTAATTGGGAATTAATTGGGAATTGGGGCTCAGCTCCTGCCCTGCTCGCTCTGCAGGTTTGCTCCAAAGCTGTTTTGTGTTGATGTCCAGGGTGCTGTAAGGATAATTTTAATGGGATTTACCCAGCCAGTCACTGTGCTTTCTGTTTTATCCCCATTTCCAACTCGCTTTTTGGGACACAAATCGGGGTAAAACACTGAACCTCAATGTCTGGATAGCACCAGCGAATATTACAGAACAGGACAGCTGAAAATGATTGTTATAATTTTTTATGCTGTGGTGTTGTGTCTGTCCAGTTGCACTGCCTGGGGCCAGCTGGAAGGGTTGGAATTTGGGAACATCCCTGAATCCATTTGGGAACATCCCTGTGCCCTTTTGGGAACATCCCTGTGCCTATTTGGGAACATCCCCGTGCCCTTTTGGGAACATCCCTGTGCCCTTTTAGGAAAATCCCTACGTCCATTATTTGGGAACATCCCTGTGCCTATTTGGGAACATCCCTGTGCCCATTTTGGGAACATCCCTGCATCCATTTGGGAACATCCCTGTGCCCTTTTGGGAACATCCCTGTGCCCCTTTGGGAACATCCCCACATCCATTTGGGAACATCCCCGTGCCCATTTAGTAAAATCCCTACATCCATTATTTGAGAATATCCCTGTGCCCATTTGGGAACAATTCCACATCCATTTGGGAACATCCCTGCATCCTTTTGGGAACATCCCTGTGCCCATTCGGGAACATCCCCACATACATTCGGGAACATCCCTGCATCCATTTGGGAACATCCCTGTGCCCATTTGGGAGCATCCCCACATCCTTTTGGGAACATCCCTGTGCCCTTTTGGGAACATCCCCGGGCTGGGAGGCAGCTCGGAGGGATAAATCAGGAGATAAAGGAGCGCGGCTGCCGCTGATGAGGGCCGGCTCCGCGGGAATGTTAATTGCTGTAATTGGCTCGCGGTTGCCATGGAGATGGCAGGGCGCTCCGCCGGGGCCGCCGCGGGCGAGGGGGGTTCGCTCCCGGATCCTCCTGGATCCTCATTCCTGCGGGGCGGCGGCCCTGGGAAAAAATCCCATTTCCCTGCAACTCGTGCCTGGATCTGGGGATGCGCTGCCTGGGGCAAGACACGGATATTCCATGGATATTCCATTGATATTTCATAGATATTTCATGGATATTCCATAGATATTCCGTGGCTATTCCAGGGATATTCCATAGATATTCCGTGGATATTCCATGGATATTCCATTGATATTCCGTGGATATTCCAAGGATATTAGTGGATATTCCGTGGATATTCCATTGATATTTCATAGGTATTTCATGGATATTCCGTGAACATTCTGTGGATATTCCGTGGATAGTCCGTGGATATTCCATTGATATTTCATAGGTATTTCATGGATATTCCATGCATATTCCATGGATATTCCGTGGATATTCCATGGATATTCCGTGGATAGTCCATGGATATTTCATGGATATTCCAGGAATATTCCATTGATATTCCGTGGATATTCCAGGGATATTAGTGGATAGTCCATGGATATTCCAGGAATATTCCATTGATATTCCGTGGATATTCCAGGGATATTAGTGGATATCCTGTGGACATTCCGTGGATATTCTGTGGATATTCCATGTATATTCCATGGATATTCCATTAATATTTTGTAGGTATTTAATGGATATTCCATAGATATTCCGTGGATATTCCATGGATATCCCGTGGATACTCCACAGATATTTCATGGATATTCCAGGGATATTCCAGTGATATTCCATGGATATTCTGTGAATATTCTGTGGATATTCCATGGATATTCCGTGGACATTCCAGGGATATTCCACGGATATTCCATGGATATTTCACGGATATTCCATTAATATTCTGTGAATATTCCATGGATATTTCACGGATATTCCGTTAATATTCTGTAGATATTCCATGGATATTCTGTGGATATTCCGTGGATATTCTGTGAATATTCCATGCATATTTCGTGGATATTCCAGTGATATTCCATGGATATTCCGTGAATATTCCATGGATATTCCACGGATATTTTAGATGTATTTACTGCTGTGGGTGAACCTCTGCCCTGGCTCCATCTGTCCTCTCTCCAAAGGGTCCCAAAAATGCCCCTGGAGCACGTGAAGGGTGATGGGAATTAATTGGCCTCTGCAGGAATAATTACCCGGCTGATCCAGAGAGGAGATGGGATTTGGGTTTTTTAGGGGCTGCCAATAATCACGTTTCTAGAATAAGGAATTTCCAGCTCCACAGAGAGTCAATCCCTGCCTTCCTCGGGGTTAATTTTTGGAGCATCCCAGCTCAGCTATTCCCGTTGTGGAGGAGTATTCAGGAATTTCAAGCTTTTACATTAAATGGACAATTTTGGGAAGTTCTGGAGGGGCAGAACTTCAGCTGTCACTTTTCCTGGGTGAGGATTCCCGTGTCCCGCCCTCCATCCCTCCCTGAGCCCCCACTGTTATTTGGAAGCAGAACAAAGTTTCTACTGGAGAGCAAAGAGCTGCCGGGCGGCCCTTCGTGCTTCCAGTGACAATAATTCCCTGCCCAGCTCAGCCAGCATCAATCCCTCCGTGGCTGTTCCTTCCCTGCAGTGTGGGAGGGAAAATAAATAATTTGGGAGGGTCTGAGCAAAATTCGGGATTATCCGGAGCTGAGCTGCGGTGGATGAAGCGCCCCTGCCTGATGCTGCACTCCGAAGGCAGCAGGAAAATTTGGATGTGCAGAATTTCCCGGAGCCCACAGCTCACAGCTGATTCATTTGTGCTGTGACCAGTAAAGCCAGAAATAAATAATCTGCGGGAAGGATCCTTCCTCGCCCCCGTTTCCCGCATTTCCAGGATGCTGTGCTGGATCCAGCCCCGTCCCTCGCGCCCTGCGGAGCCGCTCCCGCTCCCTTTTTCCCTTTTCCCTCCCTCGCTCCCAGGAAAGCTCTGGCGAGCCGGGAGAGCCACGTGCCCGGCTAATAATAGTCCCTGGCGCTGCAATTCCTTGGAAAAATCAGGCGTTTGGGAAGGGTCATGGGAGCAGGAGCTCCGGAGTGTTCCGGGGCTGCCGTGATTCCCGAGCCCTCGCTGGGATCGGGATCCCACGGGAGAAGCCCTGGCCTGGCACAGTCCCTCCCAAAGAGGTTTTTAATTTTCCATTTCCCTCCAGCTTCCCAGGGCATTTCAAAGAGCAGGAGCTGGGGTGATTTTAAAGATCATTTTTCCTGCAGGGAGAACAACAGCCGCGCTGGGAAAAGGGAAAAAAAAACTTCCGTCCAGGCTTTATTGCCCAGCCAGGGGTTAAATCCTCGAGGATCATTTCAAACAGAAAGCAAAACCGCCGAGCTCGTGGCTGGATGGCAAGTTTTTATGGAAATGAAGGCCGAGGCAGGTCCGGGGAGCAGTGAGGGATGGCAGTGAGGAGTTCCCGGGTTTATTATTCATGGAGAAAAGCAGCGGCAGCCGCGCCGCGCCCGGGGCTGGAGCAGCGCTCTCCGCGCTCCTGCCGCCGCTCCCCATCCCCGGCCCGGGCATCCTGCTCCGAGTGTCAAAATCAAACACTCAGATAAAGAATCTCGGCAGAGACTTCGGTTTGGAGTCTCCCTGGCCGTGCTGAGCTCTGCGGGGAAATTCCCAGCAAAAAGAAATCGCTACAAGAGGGACCTTTATGTTTTTTTTTCTGGAAGTGCGGTGCTTAGCGAAGTGACAATCTCCTTTTGCCGTTCTGCTCTCACACAGTGACAATAAATCTGAGTTTTCCTCCAGTAATTCCACCCGAATCCGGGCTGGATCTGCTCCCTGTGCCAGGGAGCTCGGCTCTAGCCCGGGTTTTCCCCCTTAGCCAGGAATTTTTCTCTCTCCCCACTGCAGCTCCATCATTTCAAAGTTTATTCCAAAGACTTAACTCCGCGTTGTCTCCCGTCCTGTTTACCAGCTCCAAGCGCCAGTGCTGCGGGATCAAATCCCAAATTCCGGCCCAAAACACACACAGGGGATATGGGCAGGAGATAAAACCCATCCCAAAGAAATCCAGCCTGGGGAAAGCCGGGAACGCGCCCGAGCGGCCCCGGGATGGGGGAAAGGGGACAGAACAACTTGATTTTAAAATTCCTGTGAAACGCCAGGGCTGGGGGGTGGGGAGAGGATTTGGGAGCCCCGTGGCCACCGAGCGCTGTGTGCTCACAAATATTTGTGTTTTCCCCGCGGGCGGCTCGGGCAGGGAGGAATTGGCGCTGCCGGTGCGGAATTCCCGCTGGAAGCAGCCGGGATCAGCGCGGCGCTCCCCGAGCTCAGGCGGGAAGTCATCCCAGCCTAATTGGGACTTTTGGTTTTGTTGTTTTTTTTCAAGGCAATAATTGCCCGTCCTCCTCTCTGATTGTTCCGACAGGGCAGGGAAAGGGCGATGGTGGCAGCGGGGGGGAAAAAGCTGGGATGGGATTTCATCCGGGATGGGATTTATCCGGGATGGGATTTATCCGGGATGGGATTTATCCTGCCCGGGAAAAGGGGCTCAGCCGCGCTGGGCTGGGTGCTCTCCTGAAATTATTCCCTTTTTTTTTTTTTTTTTTAATAGAAATGCCAGTTAATTTGATTTATAATCCGGAGTGTTAATGGAAGAGAATCATAAAGCAGCCAGCTCGGGGAGCTCGCCCAGCGCTGTGCAGCTCCTCTTTAATTAGCCCCGAGCTGCCTGACAATTCTGAGCCCTAAACTCCCCTAAAATCCAGCATCCAAATCAAAGTTTTCCTTTCCGGTGATCAGAGCAGAGCCCTCTGTTGCGGCGGTTTCTGGGGTTTTTTGTTTAGTTTTGTTTTTTCTTCTTTTTTTTTTTTTTTTTTTTTCCGGTAATTTTATTTTCTCTCCAGCACGGCGGCTGCCAGAACCCAGCAATGAGCAATGTTTGAAGGGGCAAAAGCGCTGGCTGTAAATGTGCACAATATTCCACATTATATACATGTCATTCCTGAGCACTGTTGGAACGAGGCAGTGTCAAATCTGGATGACAGATTGAGGTGAAAGCTGGGAAGGGAGAGCCTGTGAAGGAACAGCCCTGACTGAGGCAGGCACCCTATAGAATTTATCCTGCAGGCTATAAGGAACCGGTTCCTCGCACGAAGCACGGCAAGAGGGATAATTGTCACTAATTTGGGGCTAGCGGCCGCCGGTCTCACAATGCCACCTAGTGCTGCTGGCCGGGTCCCCAGAGCCCTGCCCGGCCCCAAAATCGGGATTGAACCGAGTACCCAGAGCCCAAAATCGGGATCTGACCCGGGTCCACAGAGCCCAAATTGGGATCTGACCCGGGTACTCAGAGCCCAAAATAGGGATTTGATCCGAGTACCCGGAGCCCAAAATTGGGATGTGACCCGGGTCCACAGAGCCCAAAATCGGGATTTGATCCGAGTACCCAGAGCACAAAATCGGGAACTGACCTCGGGTCCCCAGAGCTCAGGCCGGCCCCAAAATCGGGATCTGACCCGGGTCCACAGAGCCCAAAATCGGATTCTGACCCGGGTCCCCAGAGCCCAACCCCGCCCCCAAAATCGGGATTTAACCCGGGGCTCCAGAGCCCTGCCCGACCCCAAAATCGGGATCTGACCCGAGTACCCAGAGCCCAAAATCGGGATTTGACCCGAGTACCCAGAGCCCTGCCCGACCCCAAAATCGGGATTTGACCCGGGTCCCCAAAGCCCAAAATCGGGATCTGACCCGAGTACCCAGAGCCCAAAATCGGGATTTGACCCGGGTCCCCAGAGCCCAACCCCGACCCCAAAATCAGGGCCTGACCCCGCCTGGACTTCCTGAGCTATAAAACACAAAATTCCCTTCTCCACCAAGTTTTTCAAAGCTGCTTTTGGGGAGGCCGGCGGTGGGATCGGGGATTCCCGGGATTGGGATGCTCCAAAGGAGGGATGAGGATGGTTCGGGTGTGATTATTGGTGATGAGGATGGTTCGGGTGTGATTATTGGTGATGAGGATGGCTCGGGTGTGATTATTGGGGTGGTGATTAGGATGGTTCGGGTGTGATTATTGGGGTGGTGATGAGGATGGTTCGGGTGTGATTATTGGGGTGATGATGAGGATGGTTCGGGTGTGATTTTTGGTGATGAGGATGGTTCGGGTGTGATTATTGGGGTGGTGATTAGGATGGTTCGGGTGTGATTATTGTTGGGATGGTGATGAGGATGGCTCGGGTGTGATTATTGGGATGGTGATGAGGATGGTTCGGGTGTGATTATTGGGGTGGTGATTAGGATGGTTCGGGTGTGATTATTGAGTGATGATGAGGATGGTTCGGGTGTGATTATTGCGGTGATGATTAGGATGGTTCGGGTGTGATTATTGGGGTGGTGATTAGGATGGTTCGGGTGTGATTATTGGGGTGGTGATGAGGATGGCTCGGGTGTGATTATTGGGGTGGTGATTAGGATGGTTCGGGTGTGATTATTGGTGTGGGTGCTCTGCCCTCAGATTTATTTAGGGCTGTAAGGAAAGAATTAGCACAGGAATAAGGAAAAGCAGTCCAAGAGCTGTGCAACTTCGCTTTATATTTCTAATTATTTTTTAAATTAACTTAAATTATCTGATTTCACCCTTTTTTTTTTTTAAATTTGCTCCCACTCAGTGCTGGCAACTTTCGGATCAAACATCCAGCCTGCACAGAGCTGGGAAGCAGGAATGAGCAGGAATGAGCTCCGTGGGAGATGGAGAAGCTCCTGTGCCTCCAGGGAGGATCATTCACACCCAGCCCTGGGGCAGGAAATTCCAGAGGGATGTTCCCAAAGTGAACCTGGGGGCAGGTGGGGGCCAGGATCTCGGACATCCCAAATTTCCAGGGCCAACCCTCTCCTTCCCCCGGGGTGGATTTTGGGAGCAGAGCGCTCAGTCCAGCGCTGAAACTCCAAGCTTTCAGTCATTTTTAAATTTTCAGTTTTTAACAGACGCTGTGATAGTCAAACGCCTTGAAAATCTGGAAAATAACTTTGGATTTGCTTCGATTTTTTAGTGTGAGTTTTTTGGGGTTTTGTTTTGGTTTTTTGGGTTTTTTTGTTTTCATTTTTGGGTTTTTGTTGGTTTTTTGGGGGGGAGGTGGTGTTTTTTTCCTAAATCTGTAGCATCCAAAGCAAATATTCCATCATAAATACGTCATGGATCTCAGGAAAGGTTTTACATCCGAACACTTTTCCATATGGAGGAAACAGGGAAAATCATTTGGGTTTGGTTTTTTTTTTTGTTTTGTTTTTTGTTTTTTGGTGCTGTTTCCCTCTCCCTGCACATTTTGGGCCTGGGAAACAAATCCGTGGATGCTCCAGGATTTGGGAGCAGAGCTGGGCAGCTTGGAAGGTTTTCCTGGGAAATCTGCCTGGCTTTTGTCAGAAAGAGCAGGAAAAAAAAAATTAAAATTAAAAAAAAAAAAATCAGCAGGACCTTACAGCGATTTTTTATCCCACCCAGCTGGCATCTCCTCTTGGAAAAAAACGATCCATTTAAAAAATAATAATTAAAAATCGGATGAGTCCTGTAAATAGCAGCCGTTCCCGAGCTCCTCGGAATTCCTGCAGCCCGTGTGTGTCCGTGTGCTGCTGCCGAGCTCCAGGCGGTGGAAATTGTGGGAATCGTCCCAGGAGCTCTCACAGCCGAGTCGTGGCTCTGGTATTTCAAAGGATATTCCCGGCAGGAATAAATCCTGGGCTCTCTGAATCCATCCCAGGCTGCCTGGGGGGCTCTGGTGATTTTTTGGTTTGGAGGAGCCGGGAACAGTCAGAGTTTGTGTTGTTGGTTTTTATTAATTGGTGGAGAATTGTTTCCTTAGAGCCTGCAGGGAGGAAGGATCAGCAAATCCTGGAGTGGTTTGGGCTGGAAGGGACAGGAGGGATCATCCCACCCCATTACCCCATCCCATCCATTCCTGTGGCTCTGTGAATTCCTGATTCCTGGGGATTTGTGAATTCATTGATTCCTGAGGATTTTTGAATCCATTGATTGCTGGGCATCCATGAATTCGCTTATTCCTGGGGATTTGAGAATTCACTGATTCCTGAGATCCATGAATTCACTGGGTCCTGCAGATCCATTAATTCACTGATTCCCGAGGATTTTTTAATTCCCTGATTCCTGCAGGTCCATGAATTCACTGATTCCTGGGGATTTGTGAATTCACTGATTCCTGGGGATCCACGAATTCACTTATTCCAGGGGATTTGTGAATTTACTGGTTCCTGCAGATCCATTAATTCACTGATTCCTGAGGATTTTTTTAATTCACTGATTCCTGGGGATTCACGAATTCACTTATTCCAGGGGATTTGTGAATTTACTGGTTCCTGCAGATCCATTAATTCACTGATTCCTGAGGATTTTTGAATTCCCTGATTCCTGCAGGTCCATGAATTCCTGATTCCTGGGGATTTGTAAATTCACTGATTCCAGGGGATTTGTGAATTCACTGATTCCTGGGGATCCATAAATTCACTTATTCCAGGGGATTTGTGAGTTTACTGGTTCCTGCAGGCCCATGAATTCACTGATTCCCAAGGATTTTTTAATTCACTGGTTCCTAGAGATTCATGAATTCACTGATTCCTAGAGATTTGTGAATTCACTGATTCCTGAGGATTTTTTAATTCACTGATTCCTGAGGATTTTTTAATTCACTGATTCCTGGGGATTTGTGAATTCACTGATTCCTGCAGGTCCATGAATTCACTGATTCCTCGGGGATTTGTGAATTCACTGATTCCTGGAGATTCGTGAATTTACCGATTCCTGAGCATCCATGAATTCACTGATTCCTGCAGATCCATTAATTCACTGATTCCTGGAGATTTTTGAGTTCATTGATTCCTGGGGATTTGTGAATTCACTGGTTCCTGGGATCCCTGGAACCGAGCATATCTGCTCCCTGTCCCTATCCCGAGATAGGGATATCCCTTCTCCTCTGTCGTGACATGTCCAGCAATGTTTCTCTTTTTTTGTATCCCCTCTTTGCCCTCCTGGAACTTTCTTTTTCCCAGACTTTTCCCTGGAGTCAGGAGGAGACTTCAGGGACCAATTCCCACTGAACATCCCTTGGCTGATTTTCCCACATTTCCCTCCTGGTTTCACCAATTCCCACTGAACATCCCTTGGCTTCTTTTCCCACATTTCCTTCCTGGTTTCACCAATTCCCACTGAACATCCCTTGGCTGATTTTCCCACATTTCCTCCCTGGTTTCACCAATTCCCACTGAACATCCCTTGGCTGATTTTCCCACATTTCCTCCCTGGTTTCACCAATTCCCACTGAACATCCCTTGACTGATTTTCCCACATTTCCTTCCTGGTTTCACCAATTCCCATTAAACATCCCTTGGCTGATTTTCCCACATTTCCTTCCTGGTTTCACCAATTCCCATTGAACATCCCTTGGCTGATTTTCCCACATTTCCTTCCTGGTTTCACCAATTCCCACTGAACATCCCTTGGCTGATTTTCCCACATTTCCCTGCCGAGTTTCATCAATTCCCATTAAACACTCCTTAGGTGCTGGTCGCATTTCCCACATTTTTATTTTTTCCCACATTTTCCTGCCGAGTTTCACCAATTCCCAAAAATCCATGGGATTTTGGCTGTTCCCAGCTGCACAGGTGTGATCCAGGTGGGATTTGATGGAATCGCCAGAACAGTGAATATCTCCTGTCCTGCTCTCCTCGGGTTTGTAGGAAAAAGCGATATTTAACTTTCGGGAGCAGCCCTGCTTGTCCCTCTAGGGGATTTCTTCCCTGCCTCCATGAATTCCCAGAAAAGCGATCCTCAGGGATGCTCGGGCTGTGCCTGCAGCGCCCGGCCCATTCCTGGAGCTGCAGCTCCATCTACCAGCGGCCCTGGGAAAGGGATGTGGGATGTGGGATATGGGATATGGGATAGAGGGTGTGGGATGCGGGATATAGAGTGTGGGAGGCGGGATGTGGGATGTGAGATGTGATATATGGGATGTGGGATATGGGATAGAGGGTGTGGGATGTGGGATATAGGGTGTGGGATGTGGGATGCGGGATGTGGGATGCGGGATGTGGGATATAGGGTGTGGGAGGCGGGATGCGGGATATGGGATGTGGGATGTGGGGTGTGAGATATGGGATGTGAGATATGGGATATGAGATATGGGACTTGGGATGCGGGATATGGGACGTGGGATGCGGGATATGGGATGTGGGGTGTGAGATATGGGATATGGGATGTGGGATGCGGGATATGGGATGTGGGGTGTGAGATATGGGATGCGGAATGTGGGATATAGGGTGTGGGATGCGGGGTATGGGATGCGGGGTATGGGATGTGAGATATGGGATATGAGATATGGGATATGGGATGCAGGATGTGGGATGTGGGATATGGGATGCAGGATGTGGGATATGGGATGTGAGATATAGGTGTGGGATGTGGGATATGGGATGTATGGGATGTGGATGCCAGATATGGGATATAGGGTGTGGGATATAGGTGTGGGATATGGGATATAGGGTGTGGGATATGAGGTGTGGGATATGTGATATAGGATGTGGGATGCGGGATGTGGGATGTGAGATATGGGATGCAGGATGTGGGATATGGGATGTGAGATATAGGGTGTGGGATGTGGGATATGGGATGTAGGATGTGAGATATGGATGCGAGATATGGGATATAGGGTATGGGATGCGGGATGTGGGATATGGGATATAGGGTGTGGGATGTGGGATATGGGATGTGGGATATGGGATATGAGATGCAGGGTGTGAGATATGGGATGTGGGATATAGGCTGTGGGATATGGGATATAGGATGTGGGATGTGAGATATGGGATGCAGGATGTGGGATATGGGATGCCGGATGTGAGATATAGGGTGTGGGATGTGGGATATGGGATGTGGGACATGGGATGTGGGATGTGGGATATGGGATATGGGATGTGGGATATAGGGTGTGGGATGTGAGATATGGGTGCGAGATATGGGATATAGGGTGTGGGACGCGGGATATGGGATATAGGGTGTGGGATGAAGGACATGGGATATGGGATTTGGGATGCAGGATATGGGATGTCACAGCTCCTCTGTGGCCATCAACATCTCGAATTAATGGGCATCTCCTTTCTTTAGCTCTTTCCCAACTCTCTCCCAGATTTCTGCAGCACCAGGCTGGGCTCGGACCCAGCCGCTGGACTTTCCCCTCCCAGCCCTGTTGAATTTTGGAAGGATTTTTTTTTCCGGCCCATGGGAAGAGACGTTAAAATCCTTTTTCCTCCTTGCCAGAAGCGGCAGCGCCAAATCCTTATCACCGATGGCTAGTGACGTAATTAACGCCCCTAATTAACACCTCCAGCGGACCCTGCAACTCCTGAATCCAGGTCATAAAACCTGAATTTCTCGGGGATGCACCTGGGGAGGAGCGGAAGGAGAGTTTGGGTTCTGGATCCGGCTCGGAATTTCTTTTTCCGGTTTGGAATGAGCGCAGCTCTGGGGGCATTCCCGGATATCAGCTGAAATTCCATTATATACACCAAATTATTATTATTATTATTATTGTTATTATTATTATTATTATTATTATTATTATTATTATCACTATTATCACTATTATCACTATTATTATTACTACTATTATTACTATTATTTACATATATATGTAATATATATGTACATATATGTTATATATATTTTATTTATATATGTATTATATAGTAAATAACATATACTATAAAATATATTACATATAATGCATTATATATAATATAAAATATATTATATAATATATATGTATTAGATGCATATAATATATATGTAATAATATATATATTATTATTAGATACACCAAATCTCGGCTCGTTATCCGCCCGGAGCCTTTTCCAGGGGCAGCTGATTGCAGCTCACCCGTTAATTGCCGTTGATTAGCGGAGTTTGATGGCACTGGAACCCTTCGTGTTGCTGTTTTCCATCGGCTCCAATCCCTGGAATGTGGGGAAATGCCTCCCTCTAGTGCTGCTGGAATTGAATATTCTGGTTTGGCTGGAACTGAATATTCTGCCGAGGCGCAGGGCTGGACTGAGGCTGATTTGGAGGGTGCTGGGGCGGGGTTTGGTGATTTATGGAAGGGCTGAGGCTCCTCTGGAGAGAAATCCCCAATCCTGAGGGGCTGGGGGCAGCGAGGGATGCTGGAGGGAGATTTTTCCGAGATGAACACGGGAGAAAAAACGGGATGGCAGCAGGGAGGGAATCGCTGATCTGCTCTGGATGAGCTGAGTTACGGGTGGAAGAGTCTCCAAAAATCTCTGGGAAATTCGGGATCCAGCTGGGAGGGGACACAGAGCATCCCCGGGACTGGGGGCTCCTGGATTCCCTGGGAGAAGTGAGAGTTCTCCAGAATTCTCTGGGAAATTCGGGATCCAGCTGGGAGGGGACACAGAGCATCCCCGGGGCTGGGGGCTCCTGGATTCCCTGGGAGAAGTGAGAGTTCTCCAGAATTCTCTGGGAAATTCGGGATCCAGCTGGGAGGGGACACAGAGCATCCCCGGGGCTGGGGGCTCCTGGATTCCCTGGAGTGGAGCTCACCCAGGGATTCCTCATCCCCCCCTTGGTGGGACACTGAGCTCTCCAGAGTTTCCACTGTCAGCAAAATGAACCCACAAACACCAGAGGTTTGTGCCCAAAAGGAGGCAGAGGAGTCATTTACTTTATTCCAATAGAGGGAGAGCCCATGGGACATTCCCCTGGGGTCTCTCAGGTTTTTGGAGGGCCCAGCCTCCTTTTTATCCCAATTTCCCTCTCTCTTTCCCCATGGCTGAGCTACTTGAGAGGCACAGACTGCCCAGACCCTGACACCTGAGATTCCCCTCTCATGTCCAACCCTCCCTTTGATTTTTAATTCTTATGGAATTCATGGTTCTTCCCCATTGCTTCTTTCATCTCTCAATATCCAATCTCATTTCTCCCAGCAAACCTGCAGTTTGTTTGTAAAGGAAAAGATCTTTTTATTCCATTCATCAATTCATAATCCATCCCATTGTTTCTTTATCTCTCAGTGCTGGTTTTATCTACCCACAGCTAGTTTGTAAAGACAAATTTCTCATTCCTCTCCCCACCCAGGTCTTCATGGAACCCCTAAAAACCCAGCCCAGCCCCCCCTCATCACCCAGGGCTGGGTTTAACCCACCTGAGGTGGTGCTGAACATCCCACGCCTCGGAGTTATTTATCAAAATGCTGGAATGTGTGGGAATTGGGAAAAACTGGGAAGGAGACTCATGGATGGCTGCAGAGTGAAGGTTTCCTGCCTTTAATTCCCAAAGTTATTCCTCATACAGCACGAAAAGCTCTGCTCTGGCAGCACTCTACTGAAGTGTCTCAAATGTGCATTTAATTTGGATTTAATAACACCATTTTTCCTTCAGAAAACTCCGTCAATTATTGAAAGCATTTCTTGAGGTTTAGCAATTATTTAAGAGGTACATTTACAGTAAAGTAATTAACTCAAATGGCAGCGTCTTGGAAATGGTGTATTTCAAACAAATTTCAATATTTGTTTGCCAGAGAAAATATTTTCCCCTGCTCTAATTTGAT
Source organism: Luscinia luscinia (assembly GCA_034336685.1). Taxonomy (NCBI): domain Eukaryota; kingdom Metazoa; phylum Chordata; class Aves; order Passeriformes; family Muscicapidae; genus Luscinia; species Luscinia luscinia. Next base: position 1,039,789 of record CM067614.1, read on the forward strand.
CGTCTCACAGGCATTGTCTGGAAAAGTTTTTGGTCTCATTCAGCAACTTGCTGGGGAGTTTAGAGAGTCTTGGGGATGTGATAACAGGGAGTGGTTTTAAAGGTGGGAATGGCTCCAGCTGTACCCAGCCCCTCTTGGATTCTTCCTAAGCTGTTTTCCTTAGAGGAAAAAAATCAATTACAGGAGAAAATGATGGAATCTCAGGTTGGGCTGGGTTGGAATTGCATCCCATTGATCTCATCCCATGTCTTCCCATTGATCCCATTGATCTCATCCCATCCAATCCCATCCCATTGATCCCATCCCACTGATCCCATCCCATCCCATCCCATCCATCCTATCCTATCCCACTGGTCCCATCTCCTCCCCACTCCCTGTCCCAGCAGAGCTGCCCGGGGCTACCAGGAAAGAAAACAAAACCTGGAATTTGCTTAATCCCCATAAGAATCCCTCAGAGGCCCCAGGAAGGGGGGTAGCAGGGAAAAGCAGCCACGAAGTGACCTCTGAGGGACATTAAAATGACCTCACTGCGGCTCATGGGGACAATTCTGACACATCCTGACATTTGTGACCAGCCCTGACATTCCTGATTACTGCCCTGAACTAACTCTGAATTTATCCTTGTTCCCTCTTCTGCTAGTTTGCAGGAAACTCTTCAGCCAGAATTCAAATGAGTGTCTGCGGGACTCTGTGGGAGTCTTTGTGTCGCGATAGACGGTCGGGGACAAAACTCAAGCACTCTGTATAAACTCAAGGTTACAGTTGCAGTTTATTATAAAAGACCCTGCTAGGGGGTGCCAGGCACAGCCCCAGAGCAGGACAAAAAGAGGTAAAAGGGGGGAGAGAGAGAGAAGAGGGAGAAGAGAGCAAGAAGAGGAGGAAGAGGAGAGGGAGAAGAGAGCAAGAAGAGAAGAGGGAGAAGAGGTATTAGAGGTAAAGGGAGGAGTGGTAGAGAGAGAGGGAGAGAGAGAAAAGAAGAGAGCAAGAAGAGAGAGCAAGAAGAAGAGAGCGATTTCCCATTTGCAATACAATAAATCTTCTTCCATGATGAATATTCTAATTTCCACTAACCAATGTAATACAAGATACAAATTCTGTAGCATTTACATACAGCCTATAGAAATCCTTACATTACCATAATGTGTTACATTTTAAACTCTAAAAACTGCTCTTTGGACCCTGGCAAGTCTCTCTGTGCCCTTTGGAGTTGCTCTCTGGCCGAGGGCATTGTTCTGTCAAGAGGGGATTGCCTTCAGGGGCCATCCCATTGTTTCATGGGAATTCAGTAACTGAGGCTTGGCATCTCAAAAGTGGCTTTCATTTCAATCTCGCTCATGGTTTCAGAATCTGGGCATTCATATCTGCAAGATTTCTCTGTTTCCCTTTCCCAACCGGTGTCCAAGAAATTGTCACCAGAACTGCTCAGAGTGCAGGGATGGGCAGGCTGAGACCCCAGCTGGAATGTGGAGCTGGAGATGCAGAGCTCAGATGTGAGTGTGGGACAGGCAGGTGAGCAAAGTCAGCATTCCCTTGGGAATGAGGGCTGGGATCTGCTGGGGAGGGAATAGCAAAATCTTGTGAGTGCCTAGCAAGTAGTTCTGGAACAACAGATGAAATAGAGATGTTGGCAGTGTTTGACATGGACACTGAAAACAGCCATGTGAAGGTTTGAGGCCTCTCCCTTTGTTTAGATGACACCAAATGCCACAAATACCAAAGAACCAACAGACATCCTGTCCCAAGCCTGGCAGGAAAGGTTTGGAGATAAGGGTTACAGATAAGAAAGCCATAAAACATGGTAATTTAGTAATTCCTATAAGTTGCATGCAAATATTAGGAAACTAGTATATTGTACTATATTGGTTAATGGAAATTAGAATATTCATCATAGAAGAATACTTATTGGATTGGAAATGGAAAATTGCTCTCTTACCTCTAATCTCTCTCTCTCTCTGAGCTCTCTCTTACCCCCCTGCTCTTATCACTCTCCGTGCTCTACACTCTCTCTTACACCCACACCCTTATAATAAAATACAAACCTGAAGAACAGAAATTAGCAAGCTCCTGAGTCTGTCCAGCGACCGTCCAACAACCCAACCCCCACAGGGATCTGCCTGGCAAGCACCAGCAATCTGTGCCCAGCGATTCCCAGGAGCTGTGGCACAACAAATCTGGGCTGAGGTTGCAGAAAATTCCTGACCCATGGCAGGGCAGCACGAGGGGCACTGGGGGCTGAGCCCAGCCCGGGAATCACCCACCTGTGAGAGCTGAAACCAGGGACGGGGCTCCAGGTGGCTCTTGAAATGCTCTTTATTGTGTCCAGATAATACAGAAATTTATTATTTAAATTGCTGTTTATTGTACCCAGATGATTCAACAATTTATTTAATATTTAAAATGCTGTTTATTGTGTCCAGATAATGCAGCAATTTATTTATTTATTATTTAAATTGCTGTTTATTGTATCCAGATTATTCAACAATTTATTTAATATTTAAAATTCTGTTTGTTGTGTCCAGATAATACAGCAATTTATTTATTTATTATTTAAATTGCTGTTTATTGTATCCAGATGATTCAACAATTCATTTATTTATTATTTAAATTGCTGTTTATTGTGTCGAGACAATACAACAATTTAGTTATTTATTATTTAAAATGCTGTTTATTGTGTCCAGATGATTCAGCAATTCACAGATTGTGGGTGACAGAGCCCAGCCCACAGGTGTCACCTGAAGCCAATTTTAGTTCTGTTACAATGCATTATTTACTTTTATTTTAATACATAACCACCAATCAATACCTTTGCTATAACCTATAGCCCATCACCACTAACATTACCATATTCATGTTACTGTTCTCCAATCACAAAAAGTTCCAGTTTAAGCTCGAAGCTGTTTTTCAGTTTTCTTGCAGTGGAAAATTCTGGGAAAATTCTCTACTTGAAAAATTGGCATTTTTGTTTTCCTGTGAAATCTTTTGCTTGGTAAAATAATTTTCTGTTTGAGGTGGGTTTATCCTTTGCTGAGTCATAAAAACCCCTTCCAACTCATTTTACCCTTTGGCTTTTTAGTTATCCAGTAAAACTGGCTCAGCAATTCTTTTCTCCTATATCAAAACTTGCTTTCATTTTTATTCCTTCTTCAGATTCTGCATTCAAAGATCTTTCTGTTATACATACACCCATCTGTGAGGCCTTCCTGTCAAATCCTTATCCTTCCCAGCCCTCTGCCAAAATGTGGCAAAGCTGGGATTGGCTTTGTCCTGCTGGCAGCAGTCCCAGGAATGCTCCTGAGGAGGGGAGTGTGACCAGGACAGGACACCAGGGGACACAGACTGAGCATTTGCCTGTGACATTTGCCTGCACCTGGTTCCTAAAAAAACCCCAGTTTGGGGATATTCCTGGTGGGAAGGGATGGATTTGCTCACAAGAGGGAGAAACACGAGCACAGTTGGGCAAATCCCTGCTTTGAGGCTTGCTTGGAAAATGCTGCATTGTAAAATCAGGGGAGTGTTAAGGCTGGAAAAGAGCTTTGAGGTCATCAGTCCAACAACCAGGCACTGACCTGTGTCCCGTGCCACATCCACAGCTCTCCTGAATACAGTTCCTGAATAATTCCTGAATATATTTCCTAATAATTCCTGAATATAATTCCTGAATATATTTCCTGAATATAATTCCTGAATATAATTCCTGAATATAATTCCTGAATATATTTCCTAATAATTCCTGCATATAGTTCCTGAATATAGTTCCTGAATATAGTTCCTGAACAATTCCTGAATATATTTCCTGAATGTAATGCCTGAATGTATTTCCTGAATATTTCCTGAATATTCCCTAAATAGTTCCTGCATATAGTTCCTGCATGTATTTCCTGAATGTATTTCCTGAATGTATTTCCTGAATGTAATTCCTGAATGTAATTCCTGAATATATTTCCTGAATGTAATTCCTGAATGTATTTCCTGAATAATTCCTAGATATTTCCTGAATATATCTCTGGAATAATTCTTGAATATAGTTCCTGCATATAGTTCCTGCATATAGTTCCTGCATATATTTCCTGAATATAATTCCTGAATGTATTTCCTGAATGTATTTCCTGAATGTATTTCCTGAATGTAATTCCTGAATGTATTTCCTGAATAATTCCTAGATATTTCCCGAATATATCTCTGGAATAATTCTTGAATATAATTCCTGCATATATTTCCTGAATGTATTTCCTGAATATAATTCCTGAATAATTCCTTAATATATTTCCTAATAATTCCTGAATATATTTCCTATATAATTCCTGAAAATAATTCCTGAGTATAATTCCTGAATAGAATTAATTCCCGAATACATTTCCTGAATAATTCCTGATTATTTCCTGAATAATTCCTAAATATTCCCTAAAATATTTCCTGAATATTTCCAGAATATTTCCAGGCACGGGGGCTCCCCCATGCCCTCCAATGCTTTCCAACCCTCTCCATGACAAATTCTCTCCCCAGAGCCACCCCAACCCCCCAGGGTTCCCCCCCGGGCTGAACAGCCTCACTCAGAGCCCCCGGATTCCCAAGGGCTTTTCCCTGATTTCCCTGGCTGCTGGGAATTTTCTGTGGGTCTCTTTGCAATATTGACCACTAGACCTTTTTTTGCCCAGCAGGAATTTCCATGGAATGTGCCCCAGGGGAAGTGCTACTGCTTGAGGTGTTTTTTCAGACTTGAGATTCCTTCTGGGGGACATGCAGGTGGTTTGGAACTCAGCTTTTTTTGGTGCTTGCTGATGAGAGACTGCATGAGGCTGTTTTTAGAGGTTTTTATGGTCGTTTATTTTTTTTCTTTTATTTTAGGAATGCTTTGTCCAGCTCACAGCTCTGCTCACTAAACGTTTAAGGCAGAATCTGCCTGGCAGAGGCAGGACTTATCTTTTATAGTCTAAATTACCTACTAGGTATTTACAATTATTTTTAAATACAATTTAGTTTTATAACATGGCTTAGCTTTGTTTACATTTAATTTGAAAGTGCCAGCATGTTACTTAGCATGGATGACATGGAGAAGAAGAAGGAAGAAGTATCCACACTCTAAATTTTCCATGCGGGCTACGAACCCCTTAATATAAACATTCTAAAAATTTACTTGTTTTACATTTTAACCGTTTAATTTTTACTTTATTTATTTTTGCAGCTTGCATTTTTTTCTCTCAATGTTGGTAAATTGTTCTAAGGAGCTAAATCCAGCCCTTGAGACACCTGGGTCTTATTTGAGAGTTTTTGGGGACCCCTCCAGGGGGGTCTTAAACCTTTTAGGGAAGCCAGAGGAGCACTCAGGGCTCCCACAGGGAACTGTGGCTGTGGCCAGGCCAGGCTGGGGGTGACTCTGGGGTGTCCCTTCCCTGCATCCCACTGAGGGGAGCTCTAATCCCAGCAATGAGCCCTGAGCCAGCAAAGGGAGAATTTTATTGTTATTTATATTTATCGTTAATTATCGTTATTTATAATTATTTATAATTTTTTATCATTATTTATACTTTTTTATCCTTATTTGATCATTATTTAACATTATTTATCTTTTTTATACTTATTTATAATTATTTATTTTTATTGATCCTTATGTATCCTTATCGTTATTTATCATTATTTATCATTATTTACAATTTTTATCATTATTTATAATTTTTATCCTTATTTATCATTATTAGTATTTATCGTTTTTTATCGTTATCATTATTTCTTGTTATTTATTGTTATTGATCCTTATTTATCCTTAGTTATTGTTATTTATCAATATTTATCCGTATTTATCCTTATTTTATCATTATTTATCATTATTTATCATTATTTATCGTTATTTATCATTATTTATCAATACTTATCCTTATTTATCCTTTTTTATCCTTATTTATCATTTTTATTCTTATTTACGTTTTTATTCTTATTTACATTTTTTATCATTTTTATCAATATTTATCGTTTTCGTTTTACCATTTTATCAATATTTATCAATATTTATCACGTTCATCAATATTTATTCTTATTTATCAATTTTTATCAATATTTATCGATATTTATCCTTATTTATCCTTATTTCCTGTGGCAACAGGAGCAGGGTTGATGGCCTGAAAGTGCCAGAGGTCAGGGGTGGATGGGATTTTGGGATTTGGGGATTTTGGGAGGGAATTCCTGCCTGGGAGGGAGGTGAGGATTCATTTCTGGGGCTTGGATTTGTTCCGTCAGTCCTTGGAAGCCTCTGGGGCCTCCTGGCAGCACAAATTGAATTATTCACAGGTTTTTTTCCGTGCAGGATTTAAATAATCCCCAAAACAATCCCCTCTGCCTTGACAGGGACACTCTCCTGCGTTTTTTGATGAAGTTTTTAACCCCATCACTCAAACTTGGAAGATTCTCCAAGACCTCTGGTCAAAAGCAGAGTTCTCCAGATGGCACAGGAAGCTCAAAAATCCCAAATTTCTGGAATCCAACACAAGGATATTTATGTTTCTAATCCAATATTAAGAATTTTTGTCTAATTACAGCGTGACCTTTCCCAGCCAATCCTGCTCTAACACACAGATTTATTCCTAAGGCAATTCTGTCACCTTTCTACCTACTTTATTCTTCCTACATCTTAAACTTTACAGCAAAACTTTCCTCTCCTGAACTGCTCCAAGCTTTAAATCTTCATTCTTGCTTCCAGCTTGGAAACCTCAGTTCCAACCCTGTGCCATTTTCCAGGCCCAACGTTCTGAGAATTTATTTTATTCTGAATTCCAGCAGCCACAGAGCGAATTCCAGCAGCCCTTGGCACGGCGGGAAGGTGCTCAGGAAAGGTTTCGGATAAGGGCTGGAGGTGATGGTTGAAGGTCAGGGATGAGGATTGACCAGGGGCTGGGGGCCAGCTCAGCGTCCTTGTGACTCCTGGCCACTGCCAGGGCTGGCACAGAGCCTGTGGGGTGTGGGGCAGGGATGGAACACAGCAAATGACGCCTTGAATTTCAGCTTCCATCCATTTTGGATTAGAGATTTGGATTTTTAGATGATTTTTTAGATTTTGTGTTGCGTCAATGTGTGACTCTGAACTCCACACAAAGTGTCACAAGTTGTCCCAGCTCAGTCACACACAAATAATCCTTTCCCAGCCCCAGCACCAAGGACGGGCTGCAGCTTCAGCCCCAAAAAGTGCAAACAGAGAGAACTGGGGAGAGAATCTGGGAGGGTAGGGCTGCAGAACCTGGAGCTGGGATTGGAAAATTACCCCAATGTGGGAATGGACCAAAACTTAAAAAAATGTGAAAGCTTCTGACTGTGGAGCATTTGACTTATCCCTTAAAAAAGGTAAATTTTCCTTCTTTATTGGATGGATTTTCAGCAATGCTGGATGGAATTGCAGCAATATTGAATGGAATTTCAGCAATACTGGATGGAATTTCAGCAATATCGGATGGAATTTCAGCAATATTGGATGGAATTGCAGCAATACTGGATGGAATTGCAACAATACTGGATGGATTTTCAGCAATATTGGATGGATTTTCAGCAATATTGGATGGAATTGCAGCAATGCTGGATGGGATTACAGCAATACTGGATGGAATTGCAGCAATGCTGGATGGAATTTTCAGCAATATTGGATGGATTTTCAGCAATGCTGGATGGATTTTCAGCAATACTGGATGGATTTTCAGCAGTTCTGGATGGAATTGCAGCAGTGCTGGATGGATTTTCAGCAGTACTGGATGGATTTTCAGCAGTACTGGATGGAATTGCTGCAATGCTGGATGGAATTGCTGCAATGCTGGATGGATTTTCAACAATACTGGATGGATTTTCAGCAGTACTGGATGGATTTTCAGCAATGCTGGATGGATTTTCAGCAATGCTGGATGGATTTTCAGCAATGCTGGATGGAATTGCAGCAATGCTGGATGGATTTTCAGCAGTACTGGATGGATTTTCAGCAATGCTGGATGGAATTGCAGCAGTACTGGATGGATTTTCAGCAGTACTGGATGGAATTGCAGCAGGCTCTGTGTCTCTGTGTTTTCTGGCAGCTCCCTTATCTGAGACACTCAAGGGCAGCTCCCCAGGGGTTTGTGGCCATCACAAGCCTCGTGCTGGGCTATTCCTGGATCCTTATCCATGGATGGGCAGCACTCCCTGCTCTGGGGGTGCCAGAGGATGAGTGGCAGACAAGAGGTGCCAGGGGAGTCAGCATCATCCCAAAGCTCCAGCAGGAGGTTGGATGTCCTTGGGGCTGTTTATTCCATGGGGGATCTGTGTCCTGGTGTGGGAATATCCGTGGGATGGAGCTGAACCTCAGCCTCAACTCTGCCTTTCCAGATCCCTCAGGACCTTCCAGTGACTCTCCAAAGGGATTTGATGGGGAATGAGGTCTCTGCCTCCTCAGGCCTGAGGGATGGCTGTTCCAGCTCCCAAACCCTTCCCTGGGCAATCCAGCCCCTGTTGTGACTCCAAACCCTTCCCTGGGCAATCCAATCCCTGTTGGGAATTCCGTCCCTTCCCTGGGCAATCCAGTCCCTGTTCCTTGGAGAAACCAGCCCCTGTTCCCTGGGCAATCCAAACTGTTCCCTTGGCAATCCAAGCCCTTCCCTGAGCAATCCAAACCCTGTTGGGATCCAGCCCCCTTCCTGGGCAATCCAGAGCAGCTGGGGGTGGCACAGTCCTGTCCCTTCACCCCAAAAGCTTCCCCTTGGAAGCTGCTCTGGTCATTTTAAGGCGGATCCTTTGCTGGAAACCACTTTAATGAGTTTATTTCCAGCAGTGAAACAGAAATCTTGGAGAGCAGTGCCCAGTTCATGGCACAATCCCATCCCAACTTCCTTATTCCAGGGCACAGCCCCATCCCATTGATCCCATTGATCCCATTGATCCCATTGATCCCATTGATCCCATTGATCCCATTGATCCCATTCCATCCCACTGATCCCATCCCATTGATCCCATCCCATCCCATTGATCCCATTGATCCCATCCCATTGATCCCATCCCATCCCATTGATCCCATTGATCCCATCCCATTGATCCCATCCCATTGATCCCATCCCATTGATCCCATCCCATCCCATTGATCTCATCCCATCCCATCCCATCCCATTGATCCCATCCTATCCCATCCCATTGATCCCATCCCATCGATCCCATCCATCCCATCCCATCCCATCCCTTTGATCCCATCCCATTGATCCCATCCCATCCCATGATGGAATTCCCAAATCCCATCCAGCCACTGGCAGTGGATGGGGCTGCTCAGTCCTGTCCCACCTGGAACAAGGATTCACAGCCCTCCCTCTGCCTGGGGTGGAGGGGAAGCAGAGCCAGCAGCTCAAAACCCTTCAAAAAACCCCCAAAATTCTGGGATTTGAGTCCATTCTGCAGTGTTGTAGTTGGCCAAATATAGTTTTCCCATAGTGAGGAATATCGATGGATTTCATCTGACTGCGCCCAAAATAACCTCCCAAATGTGCTGAGGGTGGATTTTCTGCCAGTAACTGGAGCAGGGATTTCACTGAGCCCCACGTTGGGTGCAGGGAACTCAAACCTCACCCCAAGCCCACGGGCAGGGACCAATCCCAGCTCATCCCAAAGCACCCAGCCCAGCCTGGGACACCCCAGGAGTGCTCAGAAGCCCCTCTGGGTCCCGGATTCTGTGGGAAGGACAAAAGGGGCGGCAGCTCCAGCTCTATTTCTGTGCCACCAGGGTGGCAGATGGTGCTGCTTTCGTGCCTCCCACTCTGCCAGTGTTTAATTACAGCCCAGAAATAGCTGCCTCCATGACTTACGGTCAGCTGCTCCTCCAGCACGTGGGACAACAAGGGAGAACAAAAACAGAATTTTATTTTTTTTCCCCTTCAGGAAAAAACCCCATTGATGGTGGCAGAGGCTTTTCAGAGTGGGTTTTGTCTTTTACCCTGTTTTTTTGTTGTTTTCTCCACCCACCTGAAGGATTTGGTGATGCTGGAAGGGCTGTTCCCTATCAGGAGTGTTTATTACATAGAAAAATTCTGGATTTTCTGCCCCATCCCTGGAAGTGCCCAAGGTCAGGTTTGGAGCAGCCTGGGATGGTGGAAGGTGTCCCTGCCCATGGAATGGGATGGGATTTAAGGTTCCTTCCACCCAAACCATTCCAGGATATTCTGGTTTGATGAGACATTAGATAGGTCTGTGCATCCCTGGGCCTTCCCTGAGAATAATCCCTGTGGAAAAGGAGAACAGCTGGGTGTAAATCCAGCCATTAAACACCTCCCTGCTCTGCCTGCACTCCAGGAAAAAATGGGATTTCTCCCTTCTTCCCTGTGAAGTCTCATTCCAACTGGGTTAAACACAAGACTGAAGTTTTCAGGCTGTGCCAGCTGTTTATTTCTCCACATTTTTTGGAAAGAGCTTGCAATTGGAGTTAAACACTGAGCCAAATATCAAACAGGTTTAAACCCAACACTGAAGCTTTTCAGGCTGTTGATTTCTCAACCATGTTTTTTAGAAAGTCAGGGAGAATCTTAATTCAAGTTTAGCACTAAGCCAAACACCTAAGTGATTTAAACCCAAGATTTTGGCAACTTCCCTAATTAGTGTCCCAGCCCTAATCAACAGCCAGTCTGTGGATGAGGACTGGACATTCCAGATGGGAAATGTCCATCCCAAGCTGGAATCTGTGCCCATAAATCACCAGAGCATCTGCCTGCCTTGGCAATATTGACTCACTTCTATTACTTTGTCCTTTCCGTAAATCTCCCGGATTTATTTGGTTTCCTCCCTTCGCTGTTTCCTTGCCATGGAGCTTTTTTTAGCCTCCAGAATCTGGGAGCAGCTGGTTCCTGGCTGATTTTGGGACCATCATTTCCCATCCTGAGATAATTCCTGCTCCAGGACAGGATCCACTCCAGCCCTGGGCTGCTGCAGAGAGATGGGTGTGTTGGAATATTGTGAGAAATAATAGGAATTACTGCCCAGGGAGGGAGAGACAAGTAACCCAGTTTTATATGGAATGAAATCACGGAATGGTTTGGGTGGGAAAGAATCTTAAATGCAGGACACCTCCCACTGTCCCAGAGCTGCTCCAACCTGGCCTTGGGCACTGCCAGGTATCCAGGGGCAGCCACAGCTGCTCTGGGAATTCCATCCCAGCCAGGAATTCCATCCAAGATCCCATCCAAATCTCCAATTTCCCAGTGGGAGCCATTCCCTGTGTCCTGTCCCTCCATCCCTTGTCCCCAGCCCCTCTCCAGTTCTCCTGGAGCCCTTTCAGGCCCTGGAATGTGCTGGAAGCTCTGCCTGGATCCTTCCCTTCTCCAGGGGAACATTCCCAGCTCTCCCAGCCCAGTTCCCTTCAGGAGATGCTCCAATCCCCTCAGAAAAGGCAAAAGGTTTTTCCACTTGGATACAAAACTTTGCTTTTACCCAGCTCAGCAATCTCTCTTTGATTGGGATTTGATTGATTATCGCTTTTCCTTGGAGAAATCCTATTAATTGCCTCATTAACATAATTAGGAGTGCTAATTGGTGTCGTCTCCAGATTGGAAGGCACAGCCCCAGCCTGAGCCTGGCTGTCACTGCTGGCAGCAGATCCCTCTGCCTGGCAGCATTCCAGGCCCAGGGGGCTTGGGGTAAAAGAAAACAGCCTGGATTTGGCTTTTTCCTAGAAAAATGAGGCTTCTGATTGCTCTCCCCATAAATTACTGAGCTGGGTTCAGCACCTTTAAGTCTGGCCTGGGCTCTCTGGCTCTGACATTTATGTAAAGGTGTCCTGGTTTGAAAGACAGGTGTTTGCTAAGAAAGGCAGGAGCCTCTCTTGAAATGGAGAATGTAAACCCCCTCCCTCCAAATTATTATTATAATTTTGAAATTAAGGGGCTCTCAGGCAAAGATATGGGAATTAGGAATAACAGTTCTTCACTAGGAAAATTAAAATAGAAATATAGTATTACATAGAACAATCCCAACCCTGCCAGAGTCAGAATCCAAGCTGACACCCGTCAGTCAGTCAGGGTGTTGGCAGCAGTCCCATTCAATGGTGGCTGCATCCTCCTGCAGGGGCAGATGTGGTTCAGCTGGAGCAGTGCTCCTGGAGAAGGTGCAGTTTCCTCTGAAGCTCCAGGGATGATGTGGAAGGGTCTGGTTTTCCTCTGGGATCCAGTGGAAAAGGCTGCTCTGGTGTTCCAAATCTCAGTTTTGATCTGGGTAGGAAAGGCTTGGCTCCTGCCCTGGCTGGAGCATCTCCCAGTGGGATGATGTAATTTTATCAGTCATGCCCTGGGACTCACTGGCCATGAACAGGAGATATCTCCTGGAGGGAGGATGGGCTGTGGGAAGATAAAGATGATTGCCCAGCTGGTTTTTAACACATGGCCCATTAGCAGGAGATATCTCCCACAGAGATAAGGGTCACTGCCCCAGCTGGTTTAACAGATGGGATGGGACACACACTGCTGGGCACATCCTGCACTGTAACCTCAGACACCAGCTTCCCAAAGGAACTGTTCCAGATCATTCCTTCTAACTTCACCATGGAGTCCATCCCAGCAGGGAAATCATTCCCCAGTTTCAGAGGGAAGACTGGTTTTCCAAAGGGAATGGATCCCCAGGTCCACTCAGGACTGCACCCAGCATTTAACGGGACTGCTGCCAACACCCTGACTGACTGACAGGTGTCAGCCTGGATTCCAACTCTCTGTTTTGAGTTTGGTTTTTTTGTTTTTGTTTTTTTGTTTCTTGGTTGGGTTTGGTTTTGGGTTTTCGTGGGTTTTTTGGGTTTTTGGGGTTTTTTTATAATACTGTATTTTTATTTTAATTTTTCCTAGTAAAGAACTGTTATTCCCATTCCCATATCTTTGCCTGAGAGCCCCTTAATTTCAAATTTACAATAATTTAGAGGAAGTGGCTTTACATTTTTGATTTCAAAAGAGGCTCCTGCCTTTCTTAGCAAACACCAGTCTTTCAAACCCAGACAGCTGGGCTTTGCAACTCCCAGGTTTTGGGAGGAAATTCTCTGGATTATTACAAGGCCACACCCAGCAGGTCCTGGCTGGATGTTCCTCCTGCACAACACCTGGAATCCAGGATTCCAGACAAGCCTTGGAGAGGTCCAAGGCTAACAGAGAAGTGAAATATGGGATGTGTCAGGAGTTTAATTAAAGAGCGAACGATCCCAGTCCCTCAGCTCATTTAAACCACAGCTTGGGAGGGTCTTCTCTCCTCACAGGTAATTATCCAAGCATTCCCTGCACGTATTCCCAAGGAAATGAGCAGTGAGCTCATCCATCACCTGGTTAATGCCAGGCCTGGTGATGAACAGGAACAAGGAGCTATCAGGTGAAATGGGATTGGGATCCTCTCAGCTCCCTCAGCACAAGAGAGCCCTTCCCCAAACCAACCCCAGGAGGTGTTCCAAAGCGGAAATATTTTAACCTATTAAATAATGAATAACAGAATTTAATTAATCGGATAATTAATTTAATTTCATATAAATAATTAAATAATTTTATAATCCCAGTGGAGAGAGGAAGAACAAACCCTTCCATGGCACGGATGAAAATCCAGCCTTTCATTGAGGCTTCCCTGGGCTCTGCCTCCATCCTCTGCAGAGCTGGAGACCCAGCCAGGCTGAACCTCCTTGGGGGTGATGAATCCTCAGCATCTGTGCCCTGAATCCTGGGGGAAGCTGCTGGAGAGGGAAAACTGGGCAGAGCACGGCTGCTGCTCCTGGCAAAGAGCACCTGGAAGCACCTGGACACAATTCCCTGTGTCCTCCGGTTGCTTTGTGCCCTTCTCCTCCTCATTTTGGTGCAGAAAAAGCCAATTTATAGGGCAGAGAAAGTCCAATTTAAGGGGCGCAAAAAGCCAAATTTAAGAGGCACAAAAAGCCCAATAAATGGGAGCTAAAAAAAAACAATTTAAGGGGCAGAGAACAATTTAAGAGGCACAAAAAGCCAAATTTGAGGTGCACAAAAAGCCCAATTTAAGGGGCACAAAAATCTCAATAAATGGACACAAAAAACCCCAATTTAAGGTGCACAAAAAGCTCAATTTAAGGGGCACAAAAAGCCAAATTTTGGGGGAACAAAAAGCCCAATAAATGGGCACCAAAAAAACCCAATTTAAGGGGCAGAGAAAAGCCAAATTTAAGGTGCAGAAAAGCCCAAATTAAGAGGAACATGGGGCTGCAGCTCCAAGAGAACCCACCAGGATCCCAATCCCAGCCCAGGGGGGCTGCAGCTCCAGGGAAACCCACCCAGGAGCCCCTGGATCCCAATCCCACAGGATACCCCAGATGCTCCTGAACCCACTGGGCTCCACGGCTGAGCTGGGCAGCTCCAGAGGAGCAGGGATATATTTAGAGTGGGAACAATCTGCATTATGAATGAAGGAACACGTCAAGCCAGCCCTACACGGAAAGGCACTCACAGCGCCGCTCTCCCGCTTTCCTGAGGGAAAATTTTCCTTTTTTCCTTTTTTAAATTCTTTTTTCCACACTTCATCCGTATGCAAAGCCTCTCTCTGGAGGTAAAAACCTTTTATGCTCATCCATAGATAATGAGGGACAGGGTTATAAATACCTGATGGTGTTTAGATCTTGCACAAGTTCATGCTTTATCTTTTACAGGGCTTGCATTTTCTGCTGCCAGCCCCGTCCCAGCCTGTTTTCCCTGGAGAACAGAATTGCACTTGCAGACAGGAATGTATTTAATTAATGACTTGTCAGCTCTAAAGGAGTGCTCAGAAGGTTGTTTAATTTGTGTATTCACACTGAGGGGCTGGGAGGAGACGGTTGATGACTGAGCAGCTGAGTCACGCAGGAATATTTCATGGAGTGGGATGAAGTTATGGCCCGGCAGGAAAAGGATGTCAGGAAAACTGCAAACCCTTCCCCTGCCTGAACACAAAGGTGCAATTCATAAATCAGCTTCCCACAACTGGAGGCAGACAGAGGAAAGCAGGAACGGCACCTTTGAGGTTGTTCCCAACCCGAAACATTCCGTGATTCTCAGTATGAGCAGCAGAGATGGATTCCAAGATTTGCTCCAGAACACTCTGAGTGCCAAAGTGCACACTCTGAGTTTTCCTCTGAAGCTCCAGGGATGATGTGGAAGGGTCTGGTTTTCCTCTGGGATCCAGTGGAAAAGGCTGCTCTGGTGTTCCAAATCTCAGTTTTGATCTGGGCAGGAAAGGCTTGGCTCCTGCCCTGGCTGGAGCATCTCCCAGTGGGATGATGTAATTTTATCAGTCATGCCCTGGGACTCACTGGCCATGAACAGGAGATATCTCCTGGAGGGAGGATGGGCTGTGGAAAGATAAAGATGATTGCCCAGCTGGTTTTTAACACATGGCCCATTAACAGGAGATATCTCCCACAGAGAGAAGGGTCACTGCCCCAGCTGGTTTAACAGATGGGATGGAACACTCAATGCTGGGCACATCCTGCTTTGCAACCCAAGACAGGGCTGGACAGCACGATGTAATTCTGGAGTTTCTGCACAGTTGATTTCAGGAACACTCAGGGCTGTAACAGCAGAACTCCCAAACTGCTCCACTGTCCCAAACCCTGCTGCAAAAACACCCCCAGCCTCCACCACTAACCCTCCCTTCTGCCCCTCTTCACTCACAGTGTCCCAAAGGTGGCACCAGGAAAACCTGGAGGGGCTGCAGAGGGCTCAGCTCAAAGCCTGAGCTGGGATTTACCCCGGGCAGAGCCACTTTGCCATGGAAAAATGCAGGTGCTAGGTGCTGGAGAGGAAATTAGGATTTTTTTCTGGGTGTACAGGGCTATTATTCTTTAAATTAAAGACAGCCAGTTCCAGCTAATGAGCTCCAGCCCACCCCATGTGCAAGATGAACTCTTGCTAGATAGAGAGCTTCGGTTAATCTTGTAATTATCAGATGAATGAAATGATTTCTAACAGCCTGTAATTTCGGTGGTCAGGCAGATAATTGCAAGCCCTGCATAAAGCAGGGAAAATCTGCCTGGGTGGAAATCGGCTCTGGCCCCCAGGTCTGAGGGCAGCAGCTTCTCCTCATCCCTGCTCTGGGGAAATGTCTGTGGGTGTCCACACTTCAGTTCTGATCTGTGCACAGCCAGGAGGGACCCCCTGAGCTCCCCGGCTCCAGGCTGAGCCCCTTTCCCAGCCCCCTCAGCTGACCCAGGTGTTTCTGTTTTAGGGGGAAAAAAAAATCCTTGGGTTTGGTAATTCCTAAAAACACATTTCCCTGAAAGTTTTGACAACTTGTCTTGAGTTGCAATACAGGATCTGGCCAGAAATGTGAATTCTGTCCCATCTGTTAAACCAGCTGGGGCAGTGACCCTTCTCTCTGTGGGAGATATCTCCTGTTAATGGGCCATGTGTTAAAAACCAGCTGGGCAATCATCTTTATCTTCCCACAGCCCATCCTCCCTCCAGGAGATATCTCCTGTTCATGGCCAGTGAGTCCCAGGGCATGACTGATAAAATTCCATCATCCCACTGGGAGATGCTCCAGCCAGGGGAGGAGCCAAGCCTTTCCTGCCCAGATAAAAACTGAGATTTGGAACACCAGAGCAGCCTTTCCCACTGGATCCCAGAGGAAAACCAGACCCTTCCACATCATCCCTGGAGCTTCAGAGGAAACTGCACCTTCTCCAGGAGCACTGCTCCAGCTGAACCACATCTGCCCCTGCAGGAGGATGCAGCCACCATTGAATGGGACTGCTGCCAACACCCTGACTGCCTGACGGGTGTCAGCTTGGATTCTGATTCTGGCAGTGTTTTTGGGATTGTTCTTTGTAATACTGCATTGCTATTTTAATTTTCCTAGTGAAGAACTGTTATTCCTAATTCCCATATCATTGCCTGAGAGCCCCTTAATTTCAAAATTATAATAATAATTTGGAGGGAGGGGGTTTACATTCTCCATTTCAAAGAGAAGCTTCTGCCTTTATTGGCACACACCTGTCCTTCAAACCAGGACACAACTGGAAATAGAAAACCATCAAAAAAACTGTTTGGGAGCAGAGTCGTTTGGTGCTCTGCGCTGGGGAGGGGACACAGGATGGATTTGGTTATTCTGGAGATGGCACCGGGTGGATTTGGTGACCCTGCAGGTGGCACAGGCTGGGTCTGATGACCCTGGAGGGCTTTTCCAGCCTCAGGGATTCTGGAATTCTTCACCCTTCCCAGCTCTGTAGTTTTGCCTCCTCCTCCTTCCAAGCCAAATTTTAGATCCCTGATGCTCAGGAGCTGCTGGAGTTTTATTTTTCCTTGCACTCTGCGCTTTGACCCAACTGCTTTGGGTTTCATTAAGCAACTGCTGACTTTCCCCTTATTAACATTTTCTGCTGCTTATAAATAAGAAATGAGGTTCTAATAATAATCACTTTCTTTTCTTCATTAAGGCACTCTCGTTGAAGGACTGCTGAGTGTTTTTCTGCTTCCTGGTTTGTTTTTTAACACCTTGCCTTAATGATCCTGGAGTTTGAGGGATGGCCCTCGGGAGGAGGAACTTGCCAGGACAAATCAGGGACTCTGGGGACAGAGCCACGAGTGGTGACAGTCAGGTGTGACCCAGAGCTCTTCCATTAACGACTTCCAGATGTCTCCAGTGAGGTTTTCAGGGAATATCCTGGAAGGGGCAGGCAAGGAAATTACAGGTGATTACAGTGAGAACCAATCCCAAGGGCAGCTCTTTTTTCCTCACCAGCAGGTGGGGAAGGACAGAGCAGGAATGAATTTTCCATCCAGGGGAGGGAGAACCAGGAGCTCAGGCTGAGCAATGTGAGCAGTGAAATGCTGGAGCTTTGCCTGCTGCCTTTAGCAGCCCTTCCCACGTTAATTAATGTCATTCCCTTGAAAATTATTTTTAAAATAATGTATTTTAAAAATACAGCGGCCTCAGAAATAGAGAGAACCTCCAGGTGACATTTTTATACATCAGAAATAGAGAGAACCTCCAGGTGACATTTTTATACAGCTCTGCATAAACACCCAGGGAACAATGGCACAGGTTAATATCAAATAAATGGGGATGCTTGGGATAAAACCTGGGAGGTCAGGGTGGATATTGGGAACATTTCTTGCCCATCCCAGCAAATTCCTGCTTTGCTCCTGGTGGGATTTACGTGTGAAGGAGCCTAGGAATGCTGAGTGCAAACATGTCCTGCCCTTTTCCAGAAGGATTCCATGGAATCCAGCTGGTCCTGCCAGAGCCCTGCAGGTGCCCAACCCTCCCCTCACCTGCCCATGCCCACCTGCTGCAAGGTGTGAGGTTAAAAACAGCTCCTTAATTAAACATTCCCGGCTGTGCCAGATGGAGCCGGGCTTCCTGGGGCTGGGAGGGATTTGGGAACCCTGGGGAGGCACAGGGGCACTGCCAGCCCTGATTTGGGGGGATCTGGGAACACTGGGAAGGCGCAGGAGCTCTCCCAGCCCTGCTCTGGAGGAATTTGGGAACCCTGGGAAGACACAGGAGTTCTCCCAGCCCTGATTTGGGAACCCTGTGGAGGCACAGGGATTCTCCCAGCCCTGATTCTGGAGGAATTTGAGAACTCTGGGAAGGCACAGGGTTTCTCCCAGCCCTGATTTAGGGGGATTTGGGAACTCTGGTAAGGCATGAGGGCACTGCCAGTCCTGCTCTTGGGGAATTTGGGAACCCTGGGAAGGCACAGGGGCACTGCCAGCCCTGATTTGGGAATCTTAGGAAGGCACAGAGGTTCTCCCAGCCCTGATTTGGGAATCTTAGGAAGGCACAGGATTTCCCCCAGCCCTGCTCTGCTGTACAAGGGGTGCCAGCAGAGCCATCCCCGTGCTTTAAAGGGACATTTTAGGGGGAGGAATTTGGAATATTGCCCTCCCCAGCCGGGCTGGGCGATGGAAGATGGGCTTTCCGAGCCCTCTGGGATTGCAGCTCTTAAATCCAGCACGGGGGATGCTGAGATGTCCTTTCCAGGCAAGGTTGTTTCCATGGCAACAGACGGGATGGTGGGACCGGGAATGGCTCCGCTCCCAGCGCTGGGAATTCTGCTCTGCTCCTTCCCCCGTGGGCTGGGAATGATCCCAGAGCTCCAGAACCTTCCTCTCAGTGCCCTGAGAGAACTGCAGGAATTTGGGGTGGAAAAGCTGCAGCCTCATCCTGGGCTGATGGGCAGTCAGGGGCTGGAGCTGCCGTGGGATTTTCTCTGGAATAGGCTGGGAATGTTCCCCTGGAGAAGGGAAGGATCCAGGCAGAGCTTCCAGCACATTCCAGGGCCTGAAGGGGCTCCAGGAGAGCTGGAGAGGGGACAAGGGATGGAGGCACAGGACGCAGGGAGTGGGGGATGGATGGATATTGGGAATTTGGGAATTCCTGGCTGGGCTGGAATTCCCAGAGCAGCTGTGGCTGCCCCTGGATCCCTGGAATGTCCAAGGCCAGGCTGGAGCAGCCTGGGACAGTGGGAGGTGTCCCTGCCCTGTGGGATGGGATTTAAGGTCCTTCCCAACCCAAACAATTCATGGGTTCATTTTCCCAGAGCCACAAATCCCTGATCCCAGCCCTGGGGCTGTCCCCTGCCCATTCCAGCCTTGAAAATACCCTGGGATCATTTACCCAGAGCTGGGCCCAAATTCCTGCAACAAGCCCTGTGAGTTCCTGCAACATCCCCTGTGAATTCCTGCAACATCCTCTGAGAATTCCTGCAGCATCCTCTGAGAATTCCTGCAGCATCCTCTGAGAATTCCTGCAACATCCTCTGAGAATTCCTGCAACATCCCCTGTGAATTCCTGCAACATCCCCTGCCAATTCCTGCAACATCTTTGTGTATTCTTTGCCAGGCAGTTTTGTGCTTTATTCCCCCAAATGGGCCCCGAACTGGTGGCAGAGCTGTGCTGGCTGCAGGTGGGTGCTGGATGTGCAGGGGAAGGGCAGACACTCATTAAAGGGCACATCCTGCTGATTGGCAGCAGCTAATTAGCAGGAGCTGTATCCATGTGGGCAGCCAGCACAAAGCTCTGGCATTTATTGTCCCTCACAGAAAGATTTTGATGATGTTTTGGGGGTGTGGCAGTGCCACAGTGACCCCAACACTGCCTCCTCAGTTCTTTTTTAAACAATAATCTGAATTATGGCCATGACAACTCCTGGCTCCCAAACCTTGGGTGTGGAAAACCCCCTTCCCTCCTGCCCCTGGCTTTTGAAATATGCTTTGCTCGGGGTTGCTGCAGTGCTGCTTATAAAACTCATCCCATCCCTGGCAGGGAATTTGGGAGCTGGAGCCATTCCCTGATAAACTGCTGCTCCCGTGCACGGGGTGTGACTGCAGCTCCCCACGGGGGAGAATTTATGGCTGTGCAAAGGAAGTGAATCACCTGCAAATTTCCCATCCAGCCTCAGCCTGGCTCTGACAGAACCTTGGGAAGTAAATCTTTCCCAAGCAGAGGATTTAGGTGTCTCCAGGAGCTCTCACAGTCCAGGGCTCTCCATCCCAACCTCCATTCTGTGCTGGTCTGGGCTCAGATTATTGGTGGGGATTGCAGGTGGCAAAGGTGAGATTGTCTTTGGGTTTTTCTCTCCCGTTGCAGGTGCAATGGCCTTGAACTGCCAGATGGATGCTGTAGAAGATGTTACTTCCCCCAAAATGTGCCCCTGGGATTCTATCCCATGAACAAAGGGATTCCTTGAAACAGGACTCCTCTCCCTTATCAAAACTCCTGTCATCTCTTAAGATTTTTATTGGTTCTTAAAGTTACAAGATAATTGGTTCTTTTCTTACGTAGCATTTTAAGGTAATTGGTTAATTTGTAATTTTTATTGGTTAGAAGTTCAACCCTCTAGAGACCTATATACACCCTTTGTTATCTGATGTAGTGAGACCATTGTTAGCAATTCCCCTCAGAGAAATAAAGTTATCTTGGGAACTTTTGCAACAGGGTCTCAGCCTTTGTTCTTCACTAGTGAGTAGCTGGGGGTTCTGCAGCCTGAGTTCTGAGCTATCTGGACTCGAGGGAGCAACCCCGGGGTTGGAAAGCACCCAACCCAAAAACAGCTACAGGATGGGTGTTGGGGAAGATGAAACAGGAAAACCTTAATTACTGAATTACCATTAAACAATGGGATAGCCAGCTAGGGGTAATCCCTCGTGATAGAACAATGCCTTCTGCTGGAGAGCAAGTCCAAAGATCAGGGAAGACTTTGCTAGGGTCCAAAGAGTAGTTTTTAAAGTGTAACACACTATGGTAATGTAAGGATTCCTATAGGCTGTATGTAAATGCTACAGAATTTGTATCTTGTATTACATTGGTTAGTGAAATTAGAATATTCATCATGGAAGAGGATTTATTGTATTGTAAATGGGAAATCACTCTCTCTTGCTCTTCCTCTCTTCTCTCTCTTACCTCTAACACCTCTTCTTCCTCTTGCTCTTCCTCTCTCCCTTTTCTCTCACCCCTCACCCTTTTATCCCATTGCTCTTTCTCCAACCCCCTCTCACTCCTTGTCCTGCTCTGTGCTGCAGCTGGCAACACTCAGCAGGACTCTGCACTTTCACTCTTGAAATAAATGTAAGTGGAACTTTTAGCTTATACAGAGTGCTTGAGTTTTGTCCCTGACGATCGTCAATCCCAACACAGAGACTCCCACAGGTGGGATATTGGGAAGGAATTCCTGGCTGGGCTGGAATTCCCAGAGAAGCTGTGGATCTCTGGAAGTGTCCAAGGCCAGGCTGGAGCAGCCTGGGATTGTGACAGGTGCTGGGGTTGGAATGGTTTAATGTCCTTTCAACCCAGACCAGTCTGGGATTCCACACGAGGTTTTTGGTGATATTTTATGATTTTTTTGGGGTAAATGCATTTTCAGTGGTGGTCACAGCTGATGCTCCTCTTCATCCCTCGACTCTAATTCCAGTGGGTCCCAGGAGAGTCTCCCTGTGGGGGTTGTATTGCTGGTTGGACAGTCGCTGGACAGATTTAGGAGCTTTCTATTTTTTGTTCTTCAGGTTTGTATTTTATTATAAGGGCATGGGTGTAAGAGAGAGTGTAGAGCATGGAGAGTAAGAGAAATAAGAGATAAGAGCAAGGGGGTAGGAGAAAGAGGTTAGAGAGTAATTTTCCATTTACAATACAATAAGTATTCTTTTATGATGAATATTCTAATTTCCAATAACCAATCTAATACAATATACTAATTTCCTAATATTTGCATGCAACCTATAGGACCTACTAAATTACCATGTTTTATGGCTTTCTTATCTGTAACCCTTATCTTCAGACCTTTCCTTGCCAGGCTTGGGACAGGATGTCTGTTGGTTTTTTGGTATCATCTAAACAAAGGAAGAGGCCTTAAACTTTTACATGACTGTTTTTAGCATCTATGTCAAAGGTTGCTAACATCTCTATTTCATCTGTTGTTTTAGAACTACTTGCTAGACACTCATAAGAATTTTTTATTCCCTCCCCAACATCTCCCTTTTCCTTATTTTGTGCTGCTGAGCCATCACAGGGAATCCCTTTGTCCTGGTGTGTACATGGAACTGTGCAAACCCTGATTTGGGATTCCAGACCCAGCCTGGACTTGGGATCCTCCTGAGGCCAAAAACCAGCAACCCCTGCCCTGTGGGACAGAGGGGCAGCAGGAGGGGAAAAACCTGGGATATGGGATAGAGGGAACAGCAGGATGGAAAGCCTGGGACACCGGATAGGGAAGCAGGAGGAGGAAAAAAACTGGGATACAGGACAGAGGGAACAGCAGGACAAAAATCCTGGGATATAGGATAGAGAGAACAGCAAGAGGGAAAAGCTGGGATACAGGATAGGGAAGAAGCAGGAGGGAATAAACCTGGGATATGGGATAGAGGGAACAGCAGGACAAAAATCCTGGGATATGGGATAGAGGGAACAGCAGGAGGGAAAAGCTGGGACACAGGTTAGGGAAGCAGCAGGAGGGAATAAACCTGGGATATGGGATAGAGGGAACAGCAGGACAAAAACCTGGGATACAGGACAGAGAACAGGAGGAGGGAAAAGCTGGGACACTCAGTGCTGGGAGAAGTGGGAGCCCAGCAGCAAATCCCATTTCCAAGCCCTTATTCCCTAATTAGAGCCGGCTCTAAGCCCCAGATCCCCACGGACTCCAATTACCCAGCGAATTTAATCACGGGATAATGGACCCGCGGGCGGGAGGGGACCTGAAGGACCTTCCAGGGGCGCTGCCATTGTCCTGCTGCTGCTCCTGCTCCCTGTTTTTCCAGGGCTCTCCGGGATGCAGGCAGCTCTGTCTCTATAGAAACGGGTCCCGGGCTCTGCTGCAGTCGCTTCTCTCGAGTTTCACTGCGGAAATGTTCGGGAAATTAACGGCAGCAGGAGGAGAAAACGAGGGATGAGGAACGAGCAGTTGGGAAGGTCTCAAATGTACAAATCAGGGGTTGTTTCGCCCTAATGGGGAGGGGAAAGGAGAAGAAATATTGTGGGTTCTATAGATTAAATTGACATTTAGTGTGCGTGGAAGAATGGGAGTATTTAAATTTCTTTTGACCCAAAAATGGGTGAAATAACCAGAGTTGGATGGGAAATAAACACAGAGTTATTTATTTAGGAGTATCAGTCCCAGACAGATCGACTTCAAAAATTTTCCCTCTCTGAGGACAAAACCCAAAGGTTTCTTGGGTGAAATCCTCCATTTTTGATATATTTGATTTTATTTAGGGTTTATTCCTGCCCCATTCCCAGCAAGGGCTGCCACAAGCTGAAATTCCACAGGGAATTGGATCTCCCAGGGAAACACAGGAGTGTTCCCTCATTTATTCCTCCTTTGGGAGCAGATTCCATAGGAATATTTATAGGAATATACATTCCTTTGGTTGAAATTCCAAGGATATTATTCCAAAGGGTAACTTGCCCACACTTTGGGCTGGATTAATCTTTTTTAGTGATTTAGCAAGTGCTGGAAATTCTACTCTGTGCTTGTGCAGTGTCTGCATCCAAAATGTCCTGGAAAAAACCTGGGATGCAGCATTCCAGCTCTGCCAGGAGCTGGGCTGTGTGGGAAGTTTGTACAGAAACAGAACTGCTCCTGCCTAGGAAAAGAGGAATAAAACCCAGGAGGTCTGTACAGCTGGAAATGACTAATTAAAAAAAAAAAAACAAACAAAAAAAACCCAAAACCAAACAAAAAACCCCAAAAACCAAAAAATCCAAAAACACAAAAAAAAAACCAAAAACAAAACAAAACAAAAAAAAAAGCATTTCCAAAGCATTGTCTCCTGCTTCAAGCAGGATTTTCCATCAGATTTTCAGGATTTGGCAAGAATATCTGCAATAAAGCAGGATAAATATTTCAGGTGTTCAGGTGGAAGTGACTGATCCCAAAATCCCGATGGGAAAAGAGGGATCCAAACAGGAATTTGGGAAATTAAAAATGTAGGAGAGGAGTGGTGAGGCCCTGTCAGCTGGGATGTGAACCATGGCAGGATAAGAGGATGATAATTCGGATTTTATTCCAGCAAAATTTGCATCCCAGGATTTTGGATGCTGGGAAGGACTTCAGCTCCTGGCAGTGTTTCCAGGTGGAAAAGTTTGATAATATTCCCATTTTACCATCTCCTGACTCCAGAGCTCCCTCTGGGCTCTCTCGTGGATGTGGGAGCCAAACCAGGACTGGGAGATTCCAGAGCTAAGGGCAAAAGGAGAATATTTTGGAATTTTTTTTTTTTTTTAAAATCAATTCCCTCCCAAATAATATTCCAGCTCTGAAGCCTCCTGTCTCTCTGGCCTCCTCTCCTGGCTCTGCAGGGCTCCTCTGGATTTTCCAGATCCTGATTTTTCCCTGGCAATGAAATCATTCTGGCTCCAACATGAGCAGAACATCTTTGATTTCCCTTTTCCCTTTTCCTCACAGGAATTCCTGCCACCTCCTGCCTCCTCCCAGGACTGAATTATTGGGGAATTATTCTTTGTGCTGGCACAGCCCAGAACTTCCTCATGAGGGGTTTTTCATGGATGCATCCCATGGTTTCCTCCATGGCCTATCCAACTGGATAATTGGATTTTTAGTGTGGATGTGGCAGACCTGCAGGGAAGCAGCTGCTGGAGGCACCGGGACCACAACAATTCCTGTGCTCCATCACCATGGAAACACAGAATCCACACACGGGCCTGGATCCAAACTGGGCTCCAGCAGTGGGTTGGCTCTGGAACAGCTCTGTGTGATCAGCACCGAGGGGAAAATCTGTATTATTGTTGTATTATTATATTTGTATTGTGAAATTATATATTATTTATTTATTTGTAGCAAATTATATTTCTATTTATGTTTATATCGTTATATGTATATGCATATGTATATGTATATGTATATTTATACTTGTATCTATATCTATATTTATATTTATATCTAAATATAAATCTAAACTTTATTATTATTATCATCATCATCCTTATTATCATTATTCTAATTATTATAATTATTATCATTATTATTATTACTTTGGTCTCCAAGTGCTGGTGCCCAGCACTAAAATTTCCACTGGAACCCCAACTTTGGCCCTGAATTTCCATTAAACCCTGAGAAAGCTCCTGTTGCTTCCTGGGGCTGGGTTTGGACGATATCCATGAAAATTCCCATTTTTCCAAGGACAGGGATCTTCACATTCCCTAAAGGGATACAAACACCTCAGAACTCTGCTCAACTCAACCCAATTTTGATTTTCTTGCTGCTTTTCAGAGCAAAAAAACTTTGGTTTTCACCAGCCCCCAAGGGTGAGAGGAGGAAATCTTGTTATTTTTAATTTAATTAAAGTGACAAAAGTGGGGGGAAATGACAAATGCCTTAGAACCAGTTTGAGCCAGCTTAACAAAGCTGCAGATAAAGCTGAGCTTTGCAGCCTTAACCCAGGACTTGGTTTTACTGCAGAACCCAAACCCAACTCGAACCTTCCTCCAGGGACACACTGCATGCCCAAAACCGCTTTTATTTCTTCCATCTCTTTTATTTGAATTGAAATATTTACAATTTCCAGGAGAATCCAAGCGGGAATTCAGCAGGAGAGAACACAGACCGGCTGTGCAATCCACCAATCAATCAATCAATCAATCACTGCTAATTACAGCTCTTCTCAATGAGCAGAAGCAAGGGCTGGGTTCAGATGTTCGTTAATTAATTGAAGTAAAGTGAGCACGCCATAAAAATGAAATATGAACACGAGGAAGTGCCTGAAATAAATAAATATGGACATGTGGCTGTGTTTGCACCTCAATCCCAGGCACAGAATTCCTGGGAATTCTGCATCCAGCAGGGATGGATTTCAAACCAAACAATCCCAGCCCCTCCAGCACCCAGACTGGTTTTTACCACACCAATAATTCCCTTAATATTTGTATTATTTTTTGGCATGTTTTTTTTAAAAAATCAGAATTTTCCAGTTAATCCCAACTTCATGTTTTTATGGCACTAATTGGGTTAAGTGAGGCTCCTTTCCAGTTTTTGCCCCACTTCCAGGAGGTTGTTGGAGAGGTTTTTCCAGCTCCAGCTCTTGTCCCTAGAATGTTTTCCATTTGATTTGTGGAGATAAACCTAGGGGACCCAAAATTGCACCTGGGCTGCTGTGCCAGAGTCAGGAAATACAACAGAATAAAATGGGATAGGGTAGGATATGGAAAAGGGAAAAGAAGAGGAGAAAATAAAATAGAAAATAGAAAATAAATAGAAGAATAGAATAGAATAGAATAGAATAGAATAGAATAGAATAGAATAGAATAGAATAGAATAGAATAGAATAGAATAGAATAGAATAGAATAGAATAGCAGAAAATATAATATAATTAGAACTAGAAATTAAAATCAGAATAGAATAAAAGTTAGGATATAAATAATACAGACTAGAACAAGACTAGCTCAAGAAAAAGAACAGGAAATAGAATATATTAAGGTGAGAATAAGAATAAAAATAGACCAAGAATAAGAATAGGAAATAGAACTGGAAATTGGAATAGAATAAAGTAGGGTAGAAAACAGAATAAAATAGAACAGAATTAGAATGGCATAGGAATAAAAAATTGACAAAAGAATAGAATGAAGGATAGAATAGTAATAAGTTAAGAATAATAACAAAGAAGAAGAATTAGAATGGAATAGAAAATAATAAGAATAGAATAGAATAGAATAGAATAGAATAGAATAGAATAGAATAGAATAGAATAGAATAGAATAGAATAGAATAGAATAGAATAGAATAGAATAGAATAGAATAGAATAGAATAGAATAGAATAGAATAGAATAGAATAGAATAGAATAGAATAGAATAGAATGAAGAATTAGGATAGAATATAAAATAAGAAGAAGAATTAGAATAGAACAGGAGGAAGAATAAGAATAAGAATAAGAATAAGAATAAGAATAAGAATAAGAATAAGAATAAGAATAAGAATAAGAATAAGAATAAGAATAAGGAAAACCAAGAGAATTAGGATAGAAAAAGAAAGGAATAAGAGGAAGATCAGGCCAAACCATGGGAAGGAGCTCTGGGAATTGCCCAAAGTGCTCAGGAATCAGTGCCAGGCACATCTGGGACCTTGCAGGGACACTGGGCTGGGCCAGCTCCAGCACTGCTGGGCTTCCCACTCCTTGTTCCATGCCAGCAGTGATAAAATCCCAATTTTTTCTTCAAAACCCATCAGCTCTGTTATTAATTACCCTCCATCCCAAAGCTCCTCCAAGGAGCCTCTGGAAGGTCCCAAACACAGCCCAAGGGGTCCATGGGCACCTCAACCCTTTGGGTTTTGGACTCCAGCACCTCCAGGCCTCATCACAGAGCCCACCCTGGCTCCATCCCAAACCAGGTGGGCAAAGGAAACCCAAACACAACCACAGAGGAATCAACCCCAACATTTCAACATTCACCCAGCCTTTGGCTCGCTCTGGAAGCCCCAGGTCACCCCCAGCTCAGAATGAGGCCAAACTGGGTTTTCACCACAAAAATCACCGAGGAACGAGGCTTTGGACCACCCAAAGGAAATCCAGGCCCAGAGGGACTGGGGGAATGGGGGCTCTGCTTTTGGGGTGCAGTTCCTCCAACAGGAGAGCCTGCTTGGCACCACGGACACATTCAGCTTTTGTCACTGGCTGTTCCAGCAACAGGAGAAATCAAGCACGTCCTGCTGATTTTCATCCACGTAGAAGTCACAAAGATTTTATAAAAATGTTACTAATTGTACCTAAAGTGTGAACTTGAGTCATTTATTTATCACTTTGCCCCAGGCTTAAGAACATGAGTTTCTTCTCTAAACAAAGCCTGATAAAATACAGATTTATTCTTTTTCCTGGTATTTTTCCTGGTGGCTTTGACACAGGGAACAACCCCTCTCAAAAAAAAAAAAAAAAAAAAAAAAAACAACTGAAAGCAAAAACCAGCAGTGGATTTAAGGCGAGCAGATTTTGGTGTGAAATAAAACACCTCCGTGGAGGAAAAAAAACCAGAAATACATGCAGCAAAGAACTTGGGTGAGCAAATCACAGGGGGAAAAAAAAAACCCCAAAAACAACCCCAAACGCTTTCAACTCAAGTTCAACTTGACCCTGCAAGTTCCCCACTCGGTGCTGTCCCTATTCCCCGGGGAGTGCAGGGGAAGGAAGGCCCCTCTGCGTGGTTTTGTTTTGGAGATACAGAGTATAAATACAGGAGGAGTCATGCCACGGACGAGGTTGCACACGGTTATTGCATGCGCTGGGGTCGGGCGCGCCCAGGCCGCGGCCCTGGCTCGCCATCCCTCGGGATGCTCCCGCCTCCTGCAGCTCCCCCCGGCCCCCGAGCCCGGCCCGGCCCCCGGGCAGCCCCAGCCCCGGCAGCCCCCGCTGCCCCCGCCCCGCTATGTGAAGCGGTCCGAGTTCATCTTGCGCAGCTTGGGCGGCAGGTTGCCCTCCATCCTGCCGCCGCCCCCCGAGAGCTTCTGCAGCTTGGGGGGCAGCTCTGCCACCGACTGGCTCATGGGATCCGACATCATCTTGGTGGTCTTGGAGCCCAGCTTCTCCTCGGAGTTGCCGGGCACCGAGCTGATGCGCTGGAGTTTCATGGGCAGGTCGCCCATGCTGTAGGCCTTCTCCGAGGTGGTGGAGCTCATCCTGAGCAGTTTTTTGGGGAAGTCGTCCCTCCCGGTGATTTTCTGCAGTTTTGAGGGCAGCTTTGTGCCCACCTCGTCGAGCCCATCCAGGCACTCCACGGAGCTGTTCCTCTCCTTGCTGTTGCTGACGGCGGGCGGGATCAGGGGCGAGGACATGAGCAGCATCTCCTCCTGCTCCTTCACGCTGTAGGGCGGCGTGGGCACCTCGAAGGTGGCGTGGAACTGGGAATAATCCACTTTGAAGAAGCCTTCTTCCAAGGAGATCACCGGGAAGAAGCGATGGCCCCAGAGCACCTCGTCCTCCGTGTAGGATGTCCTGGCTTGGCACGTCATCCCTGCAAGGAGAAGGGAGGAGAAGCTTCCACCGGTTCCAGGAAATTGGGGATGAGCAGAAACCCTTGAAATGGATTTGATGGGTGTTGGGGAGGGAATAGCAAAATCTTATGAGTGCCTAGCAAGTAGTTCTGGGACAACAGATGAAATAGAGATGTTGGCAGTGTTTGACATAGACACTGAAAACAGCCATGTGAAGGTTTGAGGCCTCTCCCTTTGTTTAGATGACACCAAATGCCACAAATACCAAAGAACCAACAGACATCCTGTCCCAAACCTGGCAGGAAAGGTCTGAAGATAAGGGTTACAGATAAGAAAGCCATAAAACATGGGAATTTAGTAGTTCCTATAGGTTGCAAATATTAGGAAATTAGTATATTGTATTAGATTGGTTATTGGAAATTAGAATATTCATCATAGAAAAATACTTATTGTGTTGAAAATGGAAAATCACTCTCTTGCCCTCTCTTATCTCTTGCCTTCTCTTGCCTCTCCAACCTCTCTCTAAGCTCTCTCCTACCCCCCTGCTCTTATCACTCTCCGTGCTCTACACTCTCTCTTACACCCACGCCTTATAATAAAATACAAACCTGAAGAACAGAAATTAGCAAGCTCCTGAGTCTGTCCAGCGACCGTCCAACAACCCAACTCCCCATAGATGGGTTTCAAACAAAAAAAAGCATTGCCCTTCCCTTGTTTGGAGGAAATGATGCACCAGGGGAGGTTTAATAGGATATTAGGGAAAATTCCTTCATGGAAAGGGTGAGTCCCCACGCCTGGAGGGATTTTGAAGCCCTGTGCATGTGCTACTTGTGGCACTACCTGATGGCCCTAAAGGCCTTTTCCAGCCATAAGGATTCCGTGATTTTGGGATTCTACAGCTGTTAAATCATCATTCCCAAGGGGAAAGGAGCCGACGTCAGCAGAACAGGTGGAACTGAGGAATTCCCGAGGAATTCCAGAACTGAGGAATTCCCACCTACATTTACAGACCCTTTGTGAAGGTGCTGCTGCCAAAGGGACATCAGGGCTACCTGAGAACCCTGGGACTGAAGCAGCAAATGGGACTTGTCAGATCCTGAAGCATTCCCAAGTTATTTCACGTTTCCCTCTTATCCGTGAACTCACACACAACCAGCCCCTCACCAGCACATTCCAACCCATCAGCGAGCAGCAATTCCTACAGAACACATTTATTCCTCCCCAAAGGCCTCACCAGCAATCTGCTCCCACATCCATCGCTGCCAGGCTGGGATCCAGCTCCAAAAGATTACCAGGGAATTAAATCCATGACTAAGAGGCACAACACTGCCCTTCCTCTTCCTCCCACCTGGCCACCCTAGTGACCCCTGGCAATCAGAGGGAGATAATGCTCATGGGCTCTTTTTATCATCATCATCATCATCATCATCATCATCATCATCATCATCACCATTATTATTATTATTATTATTATTATTATTATTATTATTTATTATCTTTAACCACTCTCTGTAGAAATCTGCAAATAGAACTACGCTGCCATTTGCTCCTCACGCAGCCAAGTGGAAATGTGACATTTGGATTTCAGGAAGCTCCATCCACCTCTGCAAACACATCCCCTGCCTGGCTCACCAGGAGCCAGGAGAAAAGGAAAGGAACTCGGGAAGGCACAGGAAAAACAACAGCGGGGCTGCAGCGGGGGGGAGTGGGATGGGATGTGACACACAGCCAGGAAAATTCCAGTTTATCCCACTTCGTGCTACTGCTGGTGGAATCCGTGCTGGTTTTCATGCTGATCACAAGGCAAAACTCTGTTTCTCACTTCATATCTTGGGAGGAAAATGTGAATCCAGGGATTTTAGCACTGGATGCTGCTCCCACTGCCAGGGAGGCCTCACATCTGCAGCAGCACACCCAGAGCCATCCCAGGACATATTTTGCACTTCCCAGTGAATTTTCACCTAGAGCCCAGGTGCTCGTGTTTATGGAGGGGAGTGGAAGCAGCCCTGTTCCTAAAGGTTTAGGAAAAACCTGCAATTCTGACAGAAGTGGCAATTTGAGTGAGCTCCTCCTCCAGCTGTGCCCTTCGCTCTGCAGCTGCTCAGGAGCAGCTTCATCAGCAGATCCCAGAGCTTCCCCTTCTGTGCCCCAGCCCTGACTGCCACTGGGAGCTCCTCAGGGACTGAGCGTGGGATTCCACATCTGAATCCGTACCCACATCTGCATCTCCATCCCCTTCTGCATCTGCACCCACACCCACATCCCCAGACCCATCTGCATTCCCATCTCATCCCAATTCCCATCTATTTCCATACCCAATCTGCATTCCCATCCCTGTCAGCATTCCCATCCCATCCACATCTGCATCCACATCTCCAGACCCATCTGCATTCCCACCCCCCATCCCAATTCCCATTCAAATTCACATCCCAATCTGCATCCACATCCTGTCAGCATCTGCATTCCCATCTCCATCCCTGTGTCTGCATCCACATCTCTAGACCCAGATCCATCCACATTCCCATCCCCATCCGAATTCCCATTCAAATTCCCATCCTCATCTGCACTGCCTTTCCCATCCCGTCCACATCCTCATCCCCTTCTGCATCCACATCTCCAGACCCATCTGCATTCCCATTCCCATCCCAATTCCCATTCAAACTCACATCCCAATCCACATCCACACCCCTGTCAGCATCTGCATCCCCATCCCCTTCTGTGTCTACATCCACATTCCCATCCCCTTCTGCATCCCCAGACCCATCTGCATTCCCATCTCATCCCAATTCCCATCTATTTCCATATTCACATCTGCATTGCCATCCCTGTCAGCATTCCCATCCCATCCACATCCCCATCTGCATCCACATTCTCATCTCCTTCTGCATCTGCATCCACATCTCCTTCTGCATCCGCATTCCCACCCCCATCCCAATTCCCATTCACATCTGTTTCCATACCCACATCTGCATTCCCATCCCATCCACATCTCCAGACCCAGATCCATCCACATTCCCATCCCCATCCAAATTCCCATCCAAATTCCCATCCCAATCCCCACCCACACCCCAATCCCATCCCCTGTCCCTTCTGCATCCCAATTCCATCCCCATTCCCATCCCATGGCAATGTCCCAAGGGCCATTTCCACCTCCTGCCCCACGGTCCTGCCTCTCCCAGCAGGATTTCCAAAGAGGAATTCTGTACCCACTGTCACCATGGAAAAATGGATCAGCAGAATCTCAGGAAAATCAGCTGCAGATTCTGTCTGGTTCCCTCATCAGCTCACTGCAGGGAAAAATATTTGCAGGAATATCATTTGTCTTTCAAATCCATCCATTTATCTCCTTCCCCAGCAAACCCAAGGGCACAAATTATTATTTGAGAGCCTCTCAGGATGAAGAGCAGCAGCCAACATTCCCAACATTCTTGGGAACACGTGTCAGCCAGCAGACAGTGCTGAGAGGTGCTACCCTGGCCAGGACAAGAAATCGATTCCCAGCTTCTCTTCCAGCTCTGCTGCTTTTTCCAGCTTTTCTTTTTTGTTCTGTTCTCTCAGCAGTGCCTCAGCCCCAGCTCTGAGCTCTCAGTGCTGTTCCACACTCGCATCCCAGCAACAACAGAATGGTTTGGGTGGGAAGGGATCTTAAAAACCATCCCATCCCACCCTTGTCCCAGGTGGATCCAAACCCCATCCAGGGATCCAGGGGCAGCCACAGCTGCTCTGGGAATTCCAGCCCAGCCAGGAATTCCCAATTCCCAATTCCCAATATCCATCCCTGCCCTCTGGCAGTGGAATTACCAATTCCCTGTGTCCTGTCCCTCCATCCCTTGTCCCCTCTCCAGCTCTCCTGGAGCCCCTCTGGGCTCTGCAAGGGGCTCTGAGTTTTTCCTGGATCCTTCCCTTCTCCAGGGAGCATCCCCAGCTCTCCCAGCCTGGCTCCAGAGCAGAGGGGCTCCATCCTACACCAGGCCCTGTGTTCCTACCACTCCTCCTGGAAAGCACCAAACCCCAAATCCATGTTTTCACGTGTTTCCAGTTTTCCCACAGAAAGAGCAGGATCATGCTCCCCACCTCTGCCAGCCCTTCTGATAACCACCCCGGGATTATTTTCCATTCATTTTGCTCAGGGATATTCCTCCCAGCTCCCAGTTTTCAGTTCCTGCTCTTGGCATGGCAGTGTTTTTGTTTTCTGAGCTTTTTCCCCCCTCCGACGCCCCCACCCTGATCACGGCCCTGCTCCCACCTTCCCAAGTTCTCCTCACCATCAATATTCATTTCCAGGATAAATTCCCAGCCCTGCCTTGGAAGCAAACAGGCTGCCTGCAGTGGAATTGTTTATAATGGAGTTAAGAACCGTTTGGCAAAGGAAAAGGCTTTGGAGTGTTTTGTTCTCTGCTCCCTCACTGAGGCACCAGCAAAGCTCAGCCTGCACACAAACCCCACCTGAACAGCCACAGATTCCAGTAGAAATATCCCAAAATATCCAATAAACCTCCTCTCCACCGCCTCAGAGTCAGGGAGTGGTTTTTATGCACGTGGGGAATCCAGAGGGGCTGTGGCTGCCCCATCCCTAAAAGTGTCCCAGGTCTCTTGGAACAACTGGGATAGTGGAAGGTGTCCCAACCACCCAATTAAGGATGACCCTTAATTTCCCTTCCAATCCCACTGTGACTCACTGCCAGCCCAGCTCAGAGCTGCAGCCCCGGATTAATGAGGGGGCAGATGGATGGAAGAAAAAAAAAAAAAAGCCGTAAATAAATGCTCTGCCTAATTCCACCCTCTAATAATCCTCCAATTACTTCCAAATTTCCAAAGGGCCCAGATGGAGGTGGCTGTTTTCTAGAGCTCATCATAAATTGCCCTGAAAAGAATCCCAGCTCTGTTATTTATCCCGTTTGATTCCCCAGCCTGGCCCCTGCCTGGGAAATCACGGATCGTTAATCAGCTTTTAACACCCCCCCTGCCCTGGGAGAAGCAATTTTGGCACCCAAAGCTCCCTTGGCTCTTCTCCCTCTCCTAAGGAATGGCAAAAATTTCACCTTGAGCTGTTGGAATGAAGGTTGCTGGACGTTGGGTGTCCTTCCCACTGGGGAAAAGTTCATCTTAATCAAAGAGGGAATTAATTGGGAATTATGGATGTGGTCCCAACAGGCACAAAAAGGGAATCTCTGTGTCCTAGGATTGGCAGGAAGAGGAAACTCCAGCAGGAAGTCTGGCCAAAATGCACCAATATCCTTCTTTTTGTCAGGTTTTAAACTGTTTTGTTTTTTTTTTTTTAACCTGCAGATTAAAGCCCCTGGAGCTGAGCCAGGGGCTCCTCCCTGCTCATTCTGGGGTGTTGATCTGCTTTAATCCTGCAGTTTATCTCTAAAACCCCCAAAATCCCAGTTAAAAATTAATCACACAGCAAAGTCTGATGAATTTCTGATGATTGAGCTAATTCAGAACTACAATTTAAGGCCCATGAAGGGAAGAGTAAAGGATGATTAGGACTTGATATAAAAAAATAAAATGCTCATGTGCTGTTGTAGGACTCAGGGAGGATTTGCTGCTGCAGGAAAAGGATTCCCACAGCAAAGTCAAAGCCAGATGTAACTGCAGCTTTATTAACTGGCCTGAGCAAACCCTGGTCAGCTTTTAATATTCTGCTACTGGCTAGAAAGTTGTTACAGAGTTTGTAACAAAGAGAACTCGGTCTGCTGTGCCAGCAGCTGGAGCTGCTCCACCTCCCCTGCTTGGTTCTGTGAAATGAGGCTGATGGTTGTGATATAAAATATAGTAAAATATTATATCTATAATATAATATATCTATATCTATATCTATATATATCTATATCTCTCTCTATATATATAATTTATATTATAAACATAATAAAATTATATTTATATAATATAATAAAGGCTTTAAGGCAGCTGCTCCAGCATTCCCATCCTGTTTGTGTACACAGATATATGCAAATATAAAATAAGAGAAAAAATACCCCAGGAGAAACCCACCAGGCAGGGGCAGCAG
Organism: Luscinia luscinia; assembly: GCA_034336685.1. NCBI lineage: Eukaryota > Metazoa > Chordata > Aves > Passeriformes > Muscicapidae > Luscinia > Luscinia luscinia. The sequence goes on from CM067614.1 coordinate 1,075,179, forward strand.
CTGGCCCATCCCATTTATCTCAGGCAAACTGGGATATCCTGATGTTCACATCTGGAAATGGTGACAGATGGCTGAGAAAATGGGGACACAAACGGGGGCAGCCCCCAAACCAGGAGGGTTTCAGCTCCCCCCTCCACTGCTTTTCCATGGTTTTTTTTTTTATTTTTCCTCCCCTGCACTGCTTTTCCATGTTTTTTTTATTTTATTTTTCCTGCCCCTGCACTGCTTTTCCATGGTTTTTTTTATTTTTCCTCCCCTGCAGTGGTTTTCCATGGAAGTCCAGCTGCCTTGCTGGGAGGGCTCCTGCTCAGACAGAGCCTGGGGCTGCAGCTCCAGCAGCTCCAGCAGCTCCAGCTCCCTGGGAAGAGCAGCCAGCAGCTATTTTTGGCAAGAACATTTCCCCAGCACCATCACAAGGCTGGTGCTTGATGGCTTGAAGTGCTCCAGAACGTTCTGGCAATCCCCAGGGAGCTGGGGATGTTCCCCTGGGGAGGGGAAGGGTCCAGAAAAAACTCAGAGACTTTTCCAGGATCTGAAGGGGCTCCAGGAGAGCTGGAGAGGGATTTGGGAACAAGGGATGGAGGGACAGGACACAGGGAATGGCTCCACTGCCCAGGGCAGGGATGGATATTGGGATATTGGGCAGGAATTGTTCCCTGGGAGGATGCTGAGACTTTTTCCCATAAAAAACCCATTTTGGTTAAAGAGAAAAAATAAATAAATACAGCGTTTCCTGAAATGGAAGACACAAAGCGTGTCCTAAAGGCACCAACCATAAAACCCCTTCATGAATCCACGGAAATACCACAGAATCCCAGAATGATTTGGGCTGGAAGATGATTAAAGACCCTCTAATTCCACCCCATGGGCAGGGACTCCTTCCACCCTCCCAGGGCTCTCCAGCCTGGCCTGGAGCACTCCCAGGGATTCCAGCTTCTCTGGGAGTTTAACCCCTGGTAAATCCAGCACCCAGAGATTCAACAAGTGAAGCCTGTGTCAAAAGGGAACCTCTCCAAGATCCCCTCCAGCCCAGACCATCCCAGGGTCCCATGGTCTAGGTCACACTCACTGGTTTTGTCCCCAACTCTTAATTCCTCCTCACCCTGAGAGCAGCCCCAGGCTCCTGCCCTGCTCCTCAACCCAGACACTGTTTATCTCCATTCCAGAAAACCTCCTGCCCTATTCCCATTCCTGACATTTCACCAGAGCCATGGCACCAAAAGCATTTTCCTTATCAGCCAGGCCCCTTCCAGGGACACTTTTTAATGCCTCACACCCCCCAACTTCCCTGGCACCCTCAGCAGCTCATCCTGTGATTGCCAGGACCATCCTCAGCCCAAATCAGGCCAGGTTTCCAAAATCCCATGGAAGCAGCACAGGGAGCACATCCTGCTCCTGCTCCCACATCCAGGGCTGCTGGCAGGTGAGGAAACTCCTTCCTTTGTACCAAAAAAAGAAGAGAAAATGAAAGTTTGGCAGGCTGGAGCAGGGTTTTCCATCCTTTGGGAAAAGCAGAGGCAGGAGCAGTTATCTGGATCAAACATTCCATGCAGCAACACATACAGCACACAATAATTAATCCTGGCTGCTATTTTTATCCTCTCCTGATTTTTTTTTTGTTTAATCCCAGCCCCAGGCTGTGCTCTGCTCCTCTTCCCTGTGGCTGGAATGTGTCAGGGCCCATCCCAGCCTTGTCCTAGGAGCAGGTGCCTTTTCCAGAGCCATCTGCCACCTCCCCAGGTTGGCATCATCCCCTCCCACCTGGCTGGGACTGGTTCCACTCCCTGCTCCTGCCAGCAGCACCAGGAAGGGCAGGGGGAAGGGATGGGGTGGGGACAGGGCTGAAATGGGGTTTGGGCAAAAACTGGGATTGCCCATCCACACCCTGGAAAAATGAAATGGATGATCTCCAGAACTGCCATCAGCCTCAGGTGTTCCCAGATTCCCTATGGAATTCCTCATGCTGAACAGAGAATCCCACACTGCTCTGGGCTGGAATTCCTGTGGGTGTGGGGAAATGGAGTGGCCTGGGCAGCTCAGGGATGGTTGGACTCTGTGGTCTCAGGGGATTTTCAAAAAAAAAACCAGAACAAAAAAAAAAACCAAAAACCCAAAATAACCCAAAAAAAAAAAGATAAAAAACAAACAAGCAAAAAAAACCCCCAAAAATTTTGGTTTTGGTTTTCATTTGGGGCTCCAAAGTGTAGCTGGAAATGAGGGGATTACTTTGTAGCTCGATGTTGGGAATGGTGGGGAAGAGCCACGGGGAGACAGGAATGTTCTGATAAATCCCAGGAGATTGGTGGAGGTCAGAGCAACACCTGGGAAGTCTGAGGACCAGAGAGAAAACTGGGAAAAAACCCCAAAAATATATTTACAGTAACTGCTGCTCTCCAAAGGGGAACATTCCCACCGCGAGGCTGAGCCCAGCCCTCCCTCCCCTCTCCCAGCAGCTCCTCCAAACTCCCACCCGGCCATCTGGGCTGTGCACCGAAATAGAGCTGCCCTAAAAACACCCCCAGGCACCCAGAGACCCTCCCCGGGCTGGAAATCCAGCTCTGCTCACCCGGAGAGGGACGACTGGCTGGGTCACACAGCACTGCTGGCTCTGCGGGTGCTGCCTGAGCTTTGTTTTGTTTTTTTTTTTGTTAGAGCCTGAAGGTTTCAGAAGCGGCTCAGCATTTATGGCACTGGGAATTCTGGCTGGGGTTCTTTGCCTTTTCCCATCCCAAAGGTCAGGGCACTGCTTTGCTTCCAGGAAAAATCCTGCTGGGCTGCAGAGGGGCTGCCACACCTTCACAGGATCCCAGCCTGGATCCTAATTTTTATTTTTTCCTTTTTTCCCCTTTCTTTTTTTCTTTTATTTAATAAATCTCATGTACCTTATTCCAGTTCTGGAGTTCATTCCACAGAATCCCAGACTGGTTTGGGCTGGATGAGACCTTAAATCCCATCCCATCCTCCCCTCTGCCGTGGCAGGGACACCTCCCACCATCCCAGGCTGCTCCAACCTGGACACTTGGACATTCCAGGGAACAGGGGCAGCCACAGCTGCTCTGGGAATTCCATCCCAGCCGGGAATTCCCAATTCCCAGTACCCATCCCCTGTGTCCTGGCATTTTTATCCCCCCTCCAGCTCTCCCAGAGCCCACTCTCATCTCGGGAGGTGTCCAAGGCCAGGCTGGGCAGGGCTTGGAGCACCCGGGGACAGTGGGCAGGGTCAGGGCCGGACTGGGATGGGCTCTCAGACCCCTTCTCCCCCCAACCCACCCTGAAATTCTGATTTCCATCCTCAAATCTTCCTGGGTCGGAGCCACTGCTGCTCATTTTGCCAGCCCCCATCTGATTCCCAGGAGCCCAGTTTGGGATGAGAGCCCAAAGCAGAAGCCAGAGCCCCCCGAAGGAGATTCCAGAGGGAATTCCCTGGGCAGCAGCCCCCCCAAACCCCAGATCAGCCGCTGCGGAGCACACCTGGCCCAGCCCCGGCTCCAGCGGCCGCCGGAGCTGGCGGATCCCACTCCCTGAAAATCGCTAATTATTTGTTTGTGCTGCCGGGGCTCTCGGGCTGATCTGCAGCACTAATGAGCCATTAACTCCCAATTAGGAGCCTCTCTCGGAGCAGGGCTCTAATTCCAGGCATGAATTAATTACCAGGTGAGCTCAGCCGCTGCCTCCCAGCACCCAGGAACGGCATTCCCTAAATCCTGCGGGAATTCAGACACACCGACGCGAAATCCCAGCACGGGCTGCGCGGGGAGGGATTTAAATCCCAGGGACACCTCCCACCATCCCAGCCTGGCCTGGGACACTTCCAGGGGCAGCCACAGTTCTGGGAAATTCCCAAAATTTCCCCTGGGAATTCTATTCCAGGGCTTCAGCATCCTCCTAGCCAGGAATTCCTTCCCAATATCCCACCTAGAGCGGAAATCTGGGATGTTTTCACAGGATCAAAGCCACAACTCCAGGCATGCTTTTCATTCAGCTTTTAAATTCTTGACCTCTTCCAGGTTTAAAAAAAAAAAAATAAAAAAAAAAAGGATAATCCCTTTTTTTTTTTTTTTTCCCCTCTGGCTGCACAAAGCTCTCCATGAATTTTTCTGAGTTTTCCAACCCTGCCCGGGTCTGGCTGCTGAGCAGCACTGGGAGAAGCAGCCACGGGCAGGGAAATTGTGGGGAATATTAAATATAATCCCAGCTCCTCCATCACCTGGAGCGCTGAGCACGGAGTCAGCAACTCTGCACTGGGGGAAATTCCAGCCCCGGGAATCTGGAGCGTCTGCAGCACCATGGGGAGCAGGAAAGTGAGAGGAACGAGAAATTTGTCTTTACAAACGAGCTGTGGGTAGATAAAACCAGCACTGAGAGATAAAGAAACAATGGGATGGATTATGAATTGATGAATGGGGAAAAAAAAATCTTTGCCTTTACAAACAAACTGTAGGTTTGCTGGGAAATGAAATTGGATATTGAGAGATGAAAGAAGCAATGGGGAAGAACCATGAATTCCATAAGAATTAAAAATCAAAGGGAGGGTTGGACATGAGAGGGGAATCTCAGGTGTCAGGGTCTGGGCAGTCTGTGCCTCTCAAGTAGCTCAGCAATGGGGAAAGAGAGAGGGAAATTGGGATAAAAAGGAGGCTGGGCCCTCCAAAAACCTGAGAGACCCCAGGGGAATGTCCCATGGGCTCTCCCTCTGTTGGAATAAAGCAAATGACTCCTCTGCCTCCTTTTGGGCACAAACCTCTGGTGTTTGTGGGTTCATTTTGCTGACAAAAGGATCCAGGGGAAAATTGGGAATGTGCTCAGCACCACGGGGGAAAAAAAAGAAAAGAATGGGAAGAGGAAGGCTATGGAATAAAAAGGGAAGAGGGAGGGATCATTGGCAGGGATGGGATTTCTCTGGGATTGGGAGCGTGGCTCCAGGGCTGCTGCCCGAACCGCAGACCCAGCACCAAGGACAGAGCCCAGCAGCCGCAGACCCACAGCCCCGGGATCCGGGGCTGGAAACGCCTTCCCGGGTCACCCAGCCCCGAGCCCGGTGGGATACTGGGGATACTGGGGATACTGGGGATACTGGGGATACTGGGAATTCCTGGCTGGGCTGTGGCTGCCCCTGGATCCCTGGGAGTGTCTAAATCCAGATTGGAGCAACCTGGGACCATGGGATGTGTCCCTGGATGAAATTCTGATGGGATTTAACATCTCTCCCAATCCCAACATTCTCCTTCCCCCAAATGGAGACACTCTGCTTGATACAGAATTTCCCATTTTTTTTCCAAGCCTGAGCCTTAAGCAAATTTTGATGGATGAAACCGAACTGGACACACAGACCTGGAATCCTCCAAAGGACCCCAATGTGCTCTGGGTCCTGAAACCCAAACTCTTCCCAAATCCCTCCCTAACAAAGCTGGGAGTGCTGAGGTTCACACTGGAAAATTCAGCAATCCCCAGGTCAGCTCCTGGGAAAATGGGATGGGATATTGGGATGGGATATTGGGATGGGATAATGGGATGGGATAATGGGATAATGGGATGGGATAATGGGATGGGATAATGGGATAATGGGATGGGATAATGGGATAATGAGATGGGATAATGGGATGGGATGGGATAATGGGATGGGATAATGGGATGGGATAATGGGATGGGATAATGGGATGGGATAATGGGATAATGGGATATTGGGATAGGATATTGGGATGGGATTGATGGGATGGAATATTGGGATAATGGGATGGGATGGGACATTGGGATGGGATGGGATATTGGGATGGGATATTGGGATGGGATGGGATATTGGGATGGGATATTGGGATGGGATATTGGGATGGGATATTGGGATGGGATATTGGGATGGGATTTAAGGTCCCTTCCCACCCAAACCATTCCACAATCTTCCCTGATCTTTCCTGCCCTTGCACCGACAACACACTTAAAATTTAAACACGTTCCAATCCTTGGTCCAGAAATCCCAAAAATATCCCTGCTCTGATCTCTGCCCCTCTGGGCATCCTTCCCACGGAGCAGCAGGTGGTTCCTGAGGGGTTTGGGGTGCCTGACTCACCCCAGAGCGGCTCTGGCACCTCTCACCATAAATCTCCCTATTTCCCAAAATCCCCTGACACTTCCCTAAAATCTCCTTGATATTTCCCTATAAAATCCCTGATACTTCCCTATAAACTTAATGATATTTCCCTAAAAATTTGGTGATATTTCCCTAAAAATTTGGTGATATTTCCCTAAAAAATTAATGATATTTCCCTAAAAATTTGATTATATTTCTCTAAAAATTTGGTGATATTTCCCTAAAAATTTGGTGATATTTCCCTAAAAATGCCCTGGAAAAGCTCATGGAAAACTTGCAGGCCTGACCTTGCAGGTTTCTTGCTTTTATTCCTCAACAAATTAATTTCAAACAAAATGAGGGAAGAAAAACCACTTTTGTAAATAACTCCTGGAATTTTAAACCTTGGCTTTTTTTTTTTTTTTTTTTTTTGGGGGGAAATATTATAGACCTGGAAATTATACAGGGAATGGAAAAAAAAAAAAAAAACAACAACAAAACAAAACAGGGAATTGCTGGGTCTTTAGAGCATAATTGGGAAAAGGTTCCAAATGTGTGACCTATTTTTTTGTGAGCTGAGTTGAAAATTGGGCAAAATAGAGCAAAATGTGCTGGATGTGGATAAACCAGGAGGGAATGAAAGGGTTGGGAAGGTGGAAAAACCTTCCAGTGGGAGCAAAGGGAAGAGGGGGAGAGGCCAGGGCTGGATTTGAGGCTGCTGAGGATTTCGGGGTTTAAATCCTGCAGGAATCCCAAATTCTCCTCTCAATCCCTGAGTTTTACAGGAAATGCTGCATTTTCCCTTCAGCAGAAAGGTCAAAGCTCTGGAAAAATAGATTTTTTTTTTTTTTCTCCTGTGGGAACACAGCAACAACCACTGGGGTCCCTGGATATCCATGTGCATGGAATTTTGGGAATAATGGGATGCACTTCCTATGGATCACAGCCCTGGATAAAGGGAAAACCCCATTATTTACAATATTCCTATATAATACTGTATTATATTTATTGAATAATATAGTATTATATTTATATATTACATAAAAACATCTATTGGTGCTTATTTGCTTCAATATATATCTACTATATTTCTATGTATTTAAATTTTATATACAAATAAAAATATATAGAATTATTATTATTATTGAGGCTGCTGAAGATTTTAGGGTTTAAATCCTGCAGGAATTCCAGAGGCATTTCCACGGCCTCCCCACCCTCCTAAGCCAGGAATTCCATCCCAAAATCCCGTTTAAATCAAGGCCAGTCCTCCAGCTCTTGTCCCTGTCACACGTGGGCTCCTGGAATCGTTATCCCTTCTGACAATCCTTGCAGGCACTGAACGGGATAAATCCACAGGAGCAGCAGGAATTTCAGCACAGGGGCAGGGAGGGGGCACAGAGCAGAGCCAGGGGCTGGAAAAGCACAGGGTGGTTCCAGCCCGGGCTGGCCACAGCCTCACCCCAGGTAAGGGCTGAGCCAGCTCTGCTCCACAGTCTATAAACCTCCAGATAAATCCACTCCAATTTGTTGTTTTTCTTTTTTAATCCTGCCGGTGCTGACTGCAGGGGCAGCCACAGCTTCTCTGGGAATTCCATCCCGGCCAGGAATTCCCAGTTCCCAACATCCCATCCATCCCCCATTCCCTGTGTCCTGTCCCTCCAAGTCTTTACCCAAATCCCCTCCAGAAATCCTCCCCACACCAGGAGAGCAGACACAAAATGTCCCTGTGCTTCCAGCAGCTATCCTGCAGGAATAATCATCTTCCAAAATGTAAAATTGTGACCAAAATAAACCCTGTGCTTTCCCTGGAATGGGGGCTGGGACCATTTGTGGGAGCACAACCATGGGGGGATGCTGCTGGTTTGGATCCTGATCCTGGTTTGGAACCTGGTCCTGATTTGTATCCTGGTTCTGGTTTGGATTCTGATTCTGGTTTGGATCCTGGTCCTGGTTTGGATCCTGGTCCTGGTTTGGATCCTGCTCCTGGTCCTGATTTGGATTCTGCTCCTGGTTTAGATCCTGCTCCTGTTTTGGATCCTGGTCCTGATTTGGATCCTGGTCAGGAGTTCCCAATATCCATCCCTGCGTCCTGTCCCTCCATCCCTTGTCCCCAGCCCCTCTCCAGCTCCCCTGGAGCCCCTTCAGGAACTGGAAAGGGCTCTGAGCTCTGCCTGGATCCTTCCCTCCTCCAGGGGAACATTCCCATCCCCAGCCTGGCTCCAGCCCTGGAGCAGCTCCTCTGCATCTCTCCAGCATCTCCAAATCCCTCTGACGTCAGAGCCCAGGGCTGGGGCAGCTCTGCAGGTGGGGTCTCACCTGGGCAGGTACAGAGGGGCAGAATCCCCCTTTCCTGCAGATCCCAGACCCCAGAGGCAGCTGGAGCCCCTGACCCAGAGCCAGCCCCACGCACTGCCCGGGTTTGGGGAGAATTCCCTGGGGTTTAACCCAGCACAGGGCTGAGTGTGGGAGCTCTGGGATTGGCTCATCTCCTGCACAATGAGTCCAGGAGAGAACAAGGGATGGAGCACAAGGACAAGGAACCTGTCACAAACACTGCAGTTGGAGCAGGGAGCTGCTCCTGCATCCCCAAACCTTTGGAACAGTCACAGGCACGGATGGGCTTGGTTTGGACTCCAGATGAATCCAGAACCAGGCAGGATGATGGTCCCTGGATGGCTCCCAGGGCAGCTCAGTGCTCAAGGGGCAGCTTTGTCCCCACAGCCCAGGAAGGGCTGGGATCAGGCAGGGCTGCAATCCCACAGGGATGGAGCCCCTCACCCCTCCCTGCTCCCCACATCCCACAGAACCACCACTGGAGCCTGGGGGAAATAGAAAAGGTACAGAACTCTCTGAAAGCAAATCTCAGATGGAGAAATGCAAGAATGCTGAAATGCAAGGACAAGAAACAACAGGGCTGTGAGCTGGGTAGAGACAGGCTCAGGAAAATATGTTCAGCAAAATATAAATCTATAAGGTTTCTAATGAAGCTTTCTCCATTATTCTAAGCTATTGCAAGCAAGCATTGCTCAGATGTAACTGCAGATTTATTAAATGGCCTGAGCAAACCCTGGTGAGCTTTTAATATTCTGCTATTGGCTAGAAAGTTGTTACAGAGTTTGTAACAAAGAGGACTCGGTCTGCTGTGCCAGCAGCTGGAGCTGCTCCACCTCCCCTGCTTGGTTCTGTAAAATGAGGCTGATGGTTGTGATATAAAATATAGAAAAATATTATATATAAAAATACAATAATTTCTAATATAAATATAATAAAAATTATATTTATATAGCATAATAAAAGCTTTGAGCTGCTCCAGCATTCCATTGTGTACAGGGATATATGTAAATATAAAATAAAGAAAAAATACCCCAGGAAAAACTCAGCAGGAGGGCAGGGAAGGGAGGCAGGAGGAGCCCCCAGCCCCTCCCCAGCCCCAGCACAGCTTTGCCCTCCACGAATTCCCAATTCCTGCTGACATTTTGGATGACTCTCCTGGAATGTCCCAGCGTTTTACCCACGCCAGGCCTCTCCCCCTTCTCCTGCCAGACACTTTTATCATCACTTAGCTCACGGCAGCCTCGGTTGTGTAACACACAAGGAGCTAAAGCAGCACTTTCCTCTTAAAGCTCACCTCAAAATCACCCCGAGAACCAGCGCTGGGCTCACTGCAAGGGCTGAACCTGACTGGTTTATGTCACCCCTGGGATGGGATGGGATACAGGGATGGGATACAGGGATGGGATGGGATGGGATGGGATGGG